>CAUYSK010065720.1:0-10192 GCA_963575035.1 Avahi laniger
TCTTCATTATTATAATTATTATTTCAGGAAAATTCATTCTCTAGATGAGATTGATAGAACTATCCATTCATTATTACACATGATTATAATGTAAAGAATCCAATTATCATCAATAATATAAAGCAACTAGGACACATTCTGTTTTCACTTTGAAGAGCTTTAAAAATTGTACCTTTCTTAGGCCGGGCGCGGTGGCTCACGCCTGTAATTCTAGCACTCTGGGAGGTCAAGGCTGGTGGATTGTTTGAGCTCAGGAGTTCGAAACCAGCCTGAGCAAGAGCGAGACTCCGTCTCTACCAAAAAATAGAAAGAAATTAATTGGACAGCTAAAAATATATAGAAAAAATTAGCCGGGCATGGTGGCACATGCCTGTAGTCCCAGCTACTTGGGAGGCTGAGGCAGTAGGATTGCTTGAGCCCAGGAGTCTGAGGTTGCTGTGAGCTAGGCTGATGCCACGGCACTCATTCTAGCCAGGGCAACAGAGTGAGACTCTGTCTCAAAAAAAAAAAGAAATTGTAGTTGGAATAATCAGGAAAGGATGCAAGGCCCTGAAGAAGGGGTAGACTTGCATAAGTTGAGAGGAGATAAAAGAAAATTCCAGAAACAACATCAATAAATGTTTAGACCTAGAAATTATAACTATCACTTGTTGAATCCCTACCCTGTATCAGGCGCATTGTAGATTTTACTCTTATTTCTGCAAAGTAATACAATTATGCCCATTTTACAGACAAGGCAACAGCTCCAAGAAATTAAGTGTCTCATCAAATGTCATATGGTTAGTAGGTGGAACTGGTATTTAAAAGCTCATTCTACACCATGCTGGATGTTGCATGCAGTGAGGAAAACAGTTTCATTAGAGTGGGAATGAGAAATTAAGATGGAACAAGATAAGATTCTTAAGCGGTTTGAAAATTTCCATGTTTAGATAGTCAAAGAAACTACAGTGTCATATATTTCTTTAAACTACTTTCTTTGGACACTTTGGTGCATATACAAAGATAGGTACAAACAAAACATAATAAAACATTTCTAAACTGATGAAAGTATAATTTCTTTCTTAAATTATTATAAAGAATACGAGGTCCATTTTCCCATCAGGCCAGCTAGGCACTTAATCATCTGAATGTTAACATGTTTTAGAGATACTATGATTTTTTTCCTCCCAAAGAAAGGGGCTGAGGCTAAATTCTTATATCAGGTAAATGGAAGATTAAAATGGAGTAAAAGTGAATTGATCTGGAAGTGATAAGTGCTTCTCAGGGGTATTTTTTAGCTCAAGGATGACATATCCTGTATCTTGGTGCTAACTCAACACTGAACACTATTCCACTGGAAATGCTAGATTACCCTCACACCCTTATTCTAATGACTTCATTTTTCTAATCTCCTCTCCACTTAATCTGCAGTTCTAGTATTTCTGAGATGGCAGATCAGCAGTAATCCTATGCACCAACACAGATGGCAATATAGCTCCCTCGCCCTCATGCTGTCTGGGCTTACTCTGGTAACTCCTGCAGTATCGTGTGGACTGTCTCCCAAGAAGCTTTGCTGTTGTTGAGGACAAGTTTGCGAACCCCAGAGAAGGACCCAGCACATGTTCTTTCTAAAACCGACAAATTCAGAGGGTTGGAACTCAGGTTTAGAAACTCCAACTGGGGAACATTTGACACAATTTTACTGACCTAGAGAGAAAAAAAGAAAAGTGTGATCAGGCAGTAATCAGAGCTTTTAAATAGCAATCATGCTCAAGAAAGCCTAAATGAGTAGGTCTCCAGGCAAAGGGCCATTTACCTCAGGGCATAAGTGATTTCAACAAACCTTGGCAAAGAATTTAATCTTTCTATGAAATAGTGGCATAATTGACTGATACATAACATAACTTAGAGTACAAAAGAAAAATTTCCTATATCACCTTTAGCAAGGTTTCTGATTGTGCCCTACGTGATGTTCTCGTTGATAAACGGAGAAAAGATAGTTTAGATGACACTTTAGGCTTTAAATTTTTAAAGAGCTGAGACTGGGTCACATAGTTCTCTTTGAACATCTCCTTCCTCTCATTTTCAGCACACTATTAAGCCTAATTAAAGGTTTATTAAAAACCACCTGGTAACAATTCATGTGTTCAAAATTGACAGAATAGTCACAATAACTCAGAAAATAGTTTCAGTTTGGTTCAAAAATGTACCAAACTTTAAAATATATTTACTCAAAACCAAAAAGCATCCAAAACTTACAAAGAAAGGGAAAACGTCATCAATTTAACATTTAGCTAGCAACCTGGTAGACAAAAAGGAAAAAAAGGGAAATGAGCATTATTGATCACAAGTATTTGCCCTATATAGTACTAGTTTCTTTGACATAACTTATTCCATTAAATTTTAAGAACAATTTGTAAGATAAATAATATAATATCACTTTCATTTTAATAAATGAGGAAGCCAAGGCTCAGAGATTTTAAATAATTTGACTAAGGTTTCACAATCTAATAGTCAAATCTGAGATTTAAAAATCAGAGCCATTGTTCTTTCCAATATAGCACAACTAGTACATCATAAATATAACCAGAAAAAAATGAATAAAGATAACTGAAGAATAGTTGGCTCACTCTGTGAGAAGGACTAACTTAAACAAGTATGCGATAAATGCTAGATGTCCAGTAAATGTATCAAGCATCAAACAGCCAGGCAATGTGGTAACTAAACTTATGCAAAAGGAAGTAGAAAAGAGCAGTTAGGATTAGTATTAGAGTCAGAAAACCTGGGTTCAAACCAGGTTTCAACACTTCTGAGCTGAGCAGTTTCAGACAAGTTACTTAACCTTTCCAAATCTCAGTTTCCTCATTTATAAAATAGGGAAAATAGTACCATCTGTTGTACAGGATTGTTGATAGGATTAAATGAGATACATGTGAAATGCATTTAGCACAGCAATTGGCACATTTTTTGAAACTTGTTTTGATAGCATGTAAATTACCCCAATAGCATATAAACTTTATGAAAGGAAGAACAGTACTCACCTAGTTCACTACTGTATAGTGGGCACTTAACATTTACTGACTACCTTAATGGCACAAAATCATTTAATAAATGTAACTATTACCAATATTATAAGCATAGTCTGAACCAATATATCAACCCTGGCTATCCATCAGAATCATTGGTAGAATTTTAAAAATATACTAATTCCTAGGTTCCAACATAACTGTCGAGTCAGAAGCTTCACAGGCGGGACAAGCTTACGGGTTGGGACCTGGATAGCTTTCTTTGCAGAGCTCCAGAGGTAATGCCAAGAGGGTATCGAGGGGGACAACCATCAGTAGAAAGAAAAAGTAATCTGTACTTTACACCAGATCTACCACGGACATTCAGTTCAGGAGCTCTACAATCAGCGAGAAGTAGATTAATTCCAAGAAGGTTCAGAGGGAAAGGCCCTTACAGTCACTATTTCACCTACTCCACACACTAACTCTTTGAAGTGGGTACCACTTTTATCCTCATTTTACAAATGAAGAAATGAGCTACCTTTTAGAGAAAATACACTAGGCTTCTATTTAAAGGAATTTATATCAATCTGCACATATTCTCTTATTTGATCCTTCTGTGATCAAATGGTACCAAACATTTGTGCAATATACGGCTAGAGTTTGAAGTTTAATCTGTGACCAAAAGACAGCTAACCAGTTCATGCAGGGACCAACTCTGTACTGCATTCTATGATTTGAACACTAACGATATGAAGAACTTTCATATAGAAGATGATCATCAGCTATACTTAACCTCTTCTGGGGGGACAAAAAGAGAGAGGAATTGTGCTCCAACAAAAGCACAATGAATAGCTGTTAACTATGGTACAACTCCAGTTAAATAAAAACAAAACATAAATCCTTTGCGAACCACCACCTCCCATAATAAAGGTAAACACTTAAAAATGAGTAATTTGGGGGTTTTAAAGCAATTTCTAGGAGATTTCCCAAGGCTAGCAGACACATGATGTAATCGTCATAGTCTGCATCCATCAGTGAGAATAAAAATTTAGAATAATTAATTAGCCCTGGAATATACCAAAAGATAAAATTGGACTAGAATCTAATTTAAGCAGGAAGAATAATGAATGTTAGAAAGAAATAAATATTTTCTTTAAAGGGGTGAAATAAAGGTTTTATGGGTAGCTTCAAACTAATGATAAGATTCAGGAAAATATAATATTCACTACACAGATAAATTTACTTATAATGTAAAAATTTCCCAATAGCAAAGGCTCACAAACATTCTGTGAATTTCTGGGGCAGTATACTGACTTCCCTTTTTAAAATTCTAAAAATAAAAAGACTCCTCCATCTGGAATGAGTTAAGTATGCTCCTGTGTAGAGACAAGGAGATGAACTGAGATCACCTTTTAGGTCTCCACAATTCTATGATTTAATAGAGGACCCTCCACTCAGGTGTCTAAAAAGGAAGAAACTGAAGATTTAAGAAAAATGGGGAAAGGGTTTTAAGATAACAATCTGTAATTTATACTCAGCTATTCTCTGCCTCACCTGAGTGGTTAATTCCTCCCTCCTCTTAACTACTTGGTTTAATCTCTTTTGCAAAATGGTTTTGATAAGGAAGGGAGAAAAAAGAAGATACCTTGGGAAAGGTCAGACAAAAATCTGTTCAAGCAAAAATTCAAGTCAAAAGCTAAAAAATGCATTATTTTTACACATAGGTGCCCAATCTGGAAGGGTGGAGACAAGTCTTCATCTCCCCCAAAAGTATTACATTTCCCGCCCATATTTATCTTAGTCTTGGATATATAGCAGCCAATTGTTTAAACTACAAGTTACTCAACCTATAACATTAGTGACCATTCAAAAAACTAATGGAACATTTATATTATTTTGTTCCACATTGTTTCACTACTGGCTGACATAAACTTAGTTAATGGCTAGGGACAAATGACATTTTGGCAATCAGAAATATGGGTTGTAATGGGGTTCAAATGTAATGTCTTAAAATTAGTAACCTATGAGGAATTTGTAGCCTGGCAAAGAGTTTAATCAATTGTAAAAGAAAAAAAAAATCTATATCCTTTTGCTGTCAGTATTTCTCCCACCTCCATGTGTTCTGATATATGCCCTAGAGGATAATTAAGGATAAGGAGGAAATATAAAGGAATGATGAACACAAAAATAAATTGGAAATGGAAACCTAAAATGTGAAGCAACAAATGTTCACTTGAAATCAGACTATTGAGCACAGACAGGAATATACAAACTGAGAGCAAACATATGACAAATAAATATGTTACCTTCTGGCTATATGTCAATGTGGTCTGAGAAATATTTAATACAGGCCTTTGTCTAAGCAGAGAAAAAGTGCAAACTCTGTGCACTGATCCACATTCCACACATCTTCCTTTGAAAGTAGCAACCACATCACTACTAAACTGTTCCCACCAGTTAGCAAAAACTTATGTACACTGTCAAAGCACAAAATCTTTTTGAAATTTTATATTCCAAAGAAACAAATTTAGGGGATTGAGTATGTATACATAGGAGCTGAATTGATTCACAAGAAGATCTGGTCTGACCTGTCATCCAGGCAGGCTACAAATCTCACCAGAGTCAGCAGCAGGACTGTCAGGAGAATTGTGGAGGAGAAAGAAGATAAATGGGGTAGTTCTTTTTGCCATTTGTGCAGCGTGGACAGAGCATGCATGGCAATTAAGTATCTCAAAGGACCAAGAAGACATGGACTGTAATTTGTTGAATAGTGAACTATACTAGTTGTTCAGATAAGGAAATAAATAAACAAATAATGTACAGATAGTTGTTTCTTAGAACAGCCCTCTAAATCTGCATATATTAATAAATCACTTAGAAATCAGGTGACCTGCATCTCAAAGAATTTTGGGAAAAGTTCTAATAAAAATAGAAATATAACCAAGAGTACAGTTACCAGATTAAACAAGACTATGAAATAGATAAATGTAAGAAAAGCTGAACAAAACTAGGTTACAGATAGATTTTTCTTAAACAACAAAGCTGTCTTAGAACTTGTATAGCATTCAATATCTACTAGGTGTTTCAGTAATTAATTTTATCAGTAAGCCTGTCATACGGATGAGCAAACTAAAACATTGAAGGATTAAGTGAATTTCTTAAGATCACATGAAAAGTTGGAGGAAGTGGTCTTGATCAATCCTTAGATATAATCATTTATTCATTAACATACTCAACAAACATTTGACCACCTAGTATGCTGGGTACTGATGACAAAAAAGACAAAAATCTCCACTTTGAATAAGCTCACGGTCTAGTAGAAAAACTGCCAAGTAAGCAAGTAATTACACTACACTGTGACAGATCTTTTCATAGCAGCATAGTGCAGGTGCCCTGGGATAATCTAAATCTGTCTGAGTGAGAGCCAGGGAAAATTTCACAGAGCAATAGCGACTTTGGCCAAGTCCGCAAGGAAAAATAGGAAGTGGCCAGGTAAACAAGAGAGGAAAGAGCAATGGGTTCAGAATGAATAAAAGCAACGAAGCTTTTCATGTCAAGAGTTTATCATGAGCTGCAAGTAAAAGTACATGGCTAAAGATGGAGATAAAGTTCTAGAAATAGCAAAGGGCCATATGACTAAAGAGTTCAGACCTTAGCTGTCAGGCAATGAAAAGCAACATGCCAGAGAGGTGTCATAACCATGTTTCATTTATTAACAGGAGTCTGTGGTCATTCTGTGAAAGACAGCTTAAAACAAAGAGGATAAAGCCAGATCCAGGCAAACCCATTAGGAAACTTATCCAACAGCCAAAGTAAAAAATAAGAGCGTAAATTAAGGCAGGACAATAAAGTAGGAAGAACTACTTTTCCCTTATTCTTCAGGGGAGCTTCTATCAGGTCATGTTATAATCAGGCAGGTAATGTTACATATAATGAAAGAATGTTGTAACACTGTTATTCATATACTTAGAGTTACTCTGACATCAAAAGACATCAGTTATATCAACCGACCAAAGGGACATGATAATATAAGAAAAGTTCTAAAATATTTGGGATAAATTTCAGTAACAAGAATATTTTTATAATCTTAGTTTCAAGCTCTAGCAATTCTACATCAATTTATAGAAATAAATATTGAAGTAGAAGTAGAGAATGAGCATGGGATATGTAAACTAGTTGAAACAACAGAGAATTTAATGCATCATTAGCAGTCCAAACCTCTGTAGACTCATTAACCTCTTGAAACCTGGAATAAAGTTCCTCAGCGCTTTTCACGTTGATGAAAAACAAATTAGCAGCAACAAAGCTAATTGAAAAATCACCACAAATACAGTCGATGCAGTCAGTTATTTATCTTGAGACACACAGACAAGAATCTCAAGTGTAAACAGGATTCAGCAGAACACATAACAACATAAACAAGGATATGATGGTTATTGCTGCCTTTTACCAAAACACAGCAATATAAAAACTCTACCTCATGCCAGTCTTCGAGTTTGTTGTCAGAAAGATCTAGCTCCGACACGTGAGCGCAGAAGGCGGCAATTTCTTTTTCGTCTCCTGCACAGGTTATTCCGCAGCTGTTCAGCACTAGCACACTTGGGAGGTTGAGGCGATCTGAATCACAGGGGACACAGAATATGTTCTGCATTAGCTTAACTCTCGTCTATATACGTTCAGCCCCCAAGGATCGTCAAGAAACAAAAATCAAACAATGTGACATTACACAAGGACCTGGAAAATACAGGCTATAATGGGATCAAAGGGTACTGAATTCTCAGGAGGGACAGCCAAATATCACTCAGGAGGAGCTTAGAAGTACTGAACCGGTACCAACAAAGAAGTGCTCTAGGCTTTAACTCCTGGCAGGACTGTTTATCTCAATTATCAACAACAAAGCCAACATTCATGCTATCATCTTGTCATCTGAACACTAGATCTATGACATTCGTATGTGGATTACCCCCACCTTCTTATTGGCCTCAATTCTTTCTTTTTTAAATTTAATCCAAAAGTATTCTGGATAGTTCTTTTCTATCTGACATGTATCTTTACCTTTTGCTATCTTTGAAAATTATCTCAAACCATTAGATATTGAATCTATCTGCTAAATCACTTCTGTTCTTCAAGTTCATATCATTCAAGAAATCTTCTTCACTTAATGGATCCTTTCAAAACTCTACAGCTTTCTCATATTTGTCTATCAATTATTCCTGTTTCATATCTCTGTAGAATTTGCCCCTTATGAAAGCTGACCTCCTTTTTAAATATAATCATAATGGGAGAAAGTGTTCAGAATCTTAAACTATTCAATGAATTTGGTCAAACTGAGGTAACAACTCTTTGACTATTACCTGGTTCAAAAAAACACATGTGTCAATAAAACCACTCTTAATATCTCTACTGAAAAGGATAAACATGAGAATTCAAACACTCTTTTCCCATTTGATATAAAATAAGAACTCATGAAGGTAATATTTTATTAATGGAGGCATCAAATTATATGGTTTTTCCATTTAGTACTTTTAGTATCACATTTCTCAGAATGGGAAGGGATCCTGGGGAAAAAAAATTATCAAGTAAGAAATCCACGTCTCTCTGCCATTCTAGGTAACACAGAGTGGTAAGATAGCTGTTTGAAAAAGAGCAAACACTTGGTAACCTTTGAACACAGGAAATAAAACCTTGATTCAATTTTAATTCCCCATAACCACAAGAACTACTTCCAAGAGTTGTTCATTGCATCATCAAGCTAAAAGACAAAAGCAAAAATACACCTTGCCCATTTCTAGTTACAGACCTTTGCTCACATCTAATCCATCTCCTAGAATGTCTTTATCTCCTCTCTAACCAAATTCTGCATTCTTGAAGGACTAGTTCAAGTCTCAGCTTTGAACCCTTTCCTGATCGTATTAATTAACTCTCTTCTAAATTTCTTTCCCAATCACTGTGTCATTTACTTGGCTCAACATAAACTATCTTGTGTTATATCTTTGTAAATGTGAATGTCTTGTAATCCTTTTAGGCTGTAAGGTTCTTGAGGGCACAAGCCAGTCTCATATTTTTTGTACTCTCTAAGTTCCTCAAAAGAATATGCATTTGAAATATTATCATTCAATTATTATTCTTTGAGGCCAACTAAAATGCCTCTTGGACAATCTGGAGGAAAACTAGTCCTGTCAGGTTCTTAAGGAAAACTGAAATCACAATAATGATTATGGGGAAAGACTATTTGACTCATAATCAAAAATAAAGGAAATCAGTGGCAAACAAAGCAATACTGTGATTTAGCTTCCTAAGTAAGCTCCGGGAAATAAATGTTTTAGGTCCTATCTTTCTTACCTTTCATAGGAGAGCCCTGAGGTGTGGCTGGGACATGGACTCCCATCCCAGGACCACGGCGGTAAGGAAAGTTTTCAGGACTGTATTTTTCACATAATACTTGCATAAAACTTCTTCCACTAGGTTGATCCATCTTTCTTTCCTAAAATGCTGTAAAAAACCAAAAATCATCAAAATTATTTATTTACTTATGTAAGAAATATTTATTGAAAACCAATTATTTATAAGGCACTAGTCTAGGTAGGCATTGCAAGACATATAATACATGGTAACTGCCCCTCAGAAACTTACATTATGGTCATACCTTATGATTTAGAGAAGCTATATGTGCAGACAAATGACAGCAATAACAGTTCAGCATACAATATTTGCTATATAGATGAAAAGTATTACAAGATTTAGAAAAGGAGGTGATCACTTCTGACCAAGGATAACAAGAAAATTTTTGCTGGTGTATAGGGTTCATGTGGTTAAGTGATTGGAAAAAGGGCTGGAAAAGAAGTTATAGATTGAACACTGGGCTAAATAGTTCGGATGAATCCTTTAATATCTACCCCTGAAAATTCACTCTCTTCTTCTTCCATGGTTAAGGAAACTTTAACTGTATACATTTTTGCTACTTACATTTAAGAATGAGTATATGACTAAGTTCTAGCTGATGGGATAGAAATAAAGTATTCTGTGGCAGCTTCCAGGAATCATCCTTTAAAAATAGCTGGAGTAGGCCGGGCGCGGTGGCTCACGCCTGTAATCCTAGCACTCTGGGAGGCCGAGGTGGGGGGATCGTTCTGAGCTCAGGAGTTCGAGACCAGCCTGAGCAAGAGCGAGACCCCATCTCTACCAAAAATAGAAAGAAATTAATT
>CAUYSK010065730.1:0-13994 GCA_963575035.1 Avahi laniger
CTCAGCCTCCCGAGTAGCTGGGACTACAGGCATGCGCCACCATGCCCGGCTCATTTTTTCTATATATTTTTAGTTGTCCGATTAATTTCTTTCTATTTTTAGTAGAGACGGGGTCTCGCTCTTGCTCAGGCTGGTTTCGAACTCCTGAGCTCAAACAATCCGCCCGCCTTGGCCTCCCAGGGTGCTGGGATTACAGGCATGAGCCACCACGCCGGGCCTGAATATTTTTTTAATGATGAAGAAGTGGTTAGGTCAAAGATTGATTAAGAAAAAATTCAGATTGATTAGGTAAATCCAGTATTCTCTCACTGTAAGTTAAACTTGGGGCTCATTCCTGTGGCAAGTAATGAAAAACATCAGTGATTTGTGAAGATTTTCAACGAGTCTAACATCTATTTCATATATTTTTAAAGTTTGAGTAGATAATAGGTAGGGTCTGGAACCAGCTTTATTTCCAGCACGTGTATAGATGCTGTTGCGCTATGTGAAATGTGACTGCTTGCAGATGACATCCAGATTCGCTTTTACGAAGAGGAGGAAAATGGTGGAGTTTGGGAAGGATTTGGGGACTTTTCCCCCACAGACGTTCACAGACAAGTAAGTAGATCATTATCGTTATCGTTTTACATTTTCTGCCTTGTTGAAATTCAGTACTTAGTTTCCATATATGAAAAAGACAAAATCATAACTGTTTATTTAACTATATAAAACAGTACTGTTTTTAAGACTCTCGCAGCTCATCCAGGAAAGTTGCCCACTGTGAAATGATGGGCAAGATTTCATTAGACTGTTGGCTCTGAGATGTTGGCAAGACAGTTCATCTGGTGTCTGATCCCCTAGCCCATCAGACAGGGGCCCTGCGGTCCTTTCGTGAGAATGTTTTAAGTGTTCCACCAAAGCAATTATTGTGAGGCCTGAATTCTAAGTGTTGAAAGCAGGAGTGTTCTAATTGAAGCTGATGTCATTCTCATAAATTAACATTTCCCAGTGACAATTGATGATGTGACTAAGGGTTGACAATGCTGAACCCCCACCTTAATGGTTACTCTCCTATTTATGAGTGATCGAGGCATACTGTTTTCACAAAAAAATTGGAAAAAATCCAAATGTTCATCATTAAGTGGTCAGTTAAATAAATTATGGTATATCTAGTTGATGGAATGTATAGCTATTAAAAATAATGAGTACTCTGCAAACTCATATAGAAAGACCTCAAAGATGTAATGTTAAAATATTTTAAAAGACGGGTATGGAACAAAAGTGTGTATGAAAATGGTTCTCTGTTCATGTTTGCATATGCACAGAGGAACTCGGGAAGGATACATACATAATTAATGTAGGTATGCAATTAATGTATGTAATTAATAGCAGTGTTTACCTTGAGGAGCTGGGGCACTGCAGGAATTGCATGAGTGGGGGTCAGGGATGGCAGAGAGAACCATCCATGTATACCATTGTATACTTTTTAATATTTTACAAAATCTTCATCCCTGTGAATATATTCCATAGTCCAAAAATCAAACGAAAACTGTCACAATGCCTAACTATTCCAGCACCACCAGGAATTAAGGTGGTGTAATGCCTCGCTGAGCAGGATTTAGTTTCCTCTTTGTATCACTAGCCTTCAGCCATCTCTCGCTTTCCATACCCAATCTGTCTGATGTTACTATAAATAATCTTGCAGGCCTTTAAGGCTTATTTGGAAGAGAAGAAAGAAATGTAAACAGTGAATTTTACATGCATGATATTTACAACTAGATGACATTTGAAATATTAGACAAATGAGATAATAAATATTTGCAGTACATTAGCATAGTGTTGTATTTCAGTTTCACCGTGACAATTTAATAAAAACGTATGGGTATAGAATTCTGAGTGTGGAACTTTCTCAAGGTTGCTGTGTTTTGTAGTACACTGGGTATAGAGAAAAGCATAAGGAATTTGTTTAGTGAGTAGCATTGCTGCAAAAAAAAAAAAAAAATGTAGTCTTACATCAACATTTGGATCTTTGTATCCTGCAGTTTGCCATTGTCTTCAAAACTCCGAAGTATAAAGATGTCAACATTACAAAACCGGCCTCTGTGTTCGTCCAGCTTCGAAGGAAATCCGATTTGGAAACTAGCGAACCAAAACCTTTTCTCTACTATCCTGAAATCAAAGGTAACTTGGTTGTTTACACTCTTGTGCTCACTCTTTTTTTCCCCCAAAATATTAAGGGGTACAAATGTTTTTGTGATATGGATTGCTTTTGTAATTTTTTAGTCACAGCTGTAAGTGTGCCCATCACCGGAATAGTGCGTATTCTGGTAAGAGGACAAGCCGGTTAGGAAAGATCAGTTAGTCACCCTGTTTGAACAGCTTCCCAGTAACTGGCTCCTGAATCCATGGTACTTAGTTTTTAGAGAAGAGACAGGTAATATACTATTTTGAGGTCATAACATTAGTCCAGCCTTTTAAAATAGCGTTATTTCCACCACGTTTACATGAAATTTAGACATTTGATAATTTGGATTTGAGAGTCTAACGTTTATTGAGTAACTCGGGGTTCGGGTAGTTGAGATGAAAAGGTCAGCCTCGAAGTTTAGGAGAATTAGCCACTTAGCCAGCCAGCCTCAGGCAGCTCAACAGAAAACGCAGCCGCTGTGCAGTGCGCAACTGTCAAAATGAATCAGACATCATTCTTTCCTTCACAAAAGGTACTTTAAGAAAGGGAGTAATGATCTCCTTAAATAGTTACCATGCAAATTAGGATTTTAGTACGTATCAAATATAAAGCATCCATAAGCGCACATGAGCACGTTGAGAAGACAGCCCCTGATCTCTCGATTCCGAAGGAGGTTTCTTCAACGAGATATCGTTTGGTTCTTACGAATCGGGGGTATATTTAAGCAGTTGGGTGTTGAACAGAGAGGCTCAGGTCCCTTGAGGAGCTCGAGGACAGAGGCGAGCACAGTTCGTGTGTGTTCAGAGAGAAATGAGCACCAGGAGCGCTCAGGGGGACGAAGGAAGGCCAGGGCAGGTCGGGGGGCCGGGCCAGGCTGCGAGCGGCAGCTCAGAGTTCCGCATCGATTCTGGAGAGGGATGGGCCTGCAATGACGGTGCGGACTTCTTTATGTTGGGAGGCAGAGCAGGAGTCAGAAGGGTACTGCAGGAGTCCAGGTGAGAAACGGGGGTCAGGAAAGTGTCGGTGCTGGGGGTGGAAGGAGGCGGTGGGCTCCAGGGACAGTGCAGGCTGGCGTCACGAGGCCCTGGGCTCTGGCAGCCGTGGGAGGGTTAGGCGAGATCGGGAGTCTCGGGTGGTTCCAAGAGCCCCGGACTAGGAAGCTTGTGATGTGGTCGGCTCGATGCAGGGAACAGGGGCCAGAAGTAGGTCTGGGTGGGAAGCGAGGGAGCTCAGTGCGGAGCATGCTGCGTTTTAGGTTCCTGCAAGAAACGCAAGCGCGAGTTCCTAGTAGGCCGATCAGAAGGGAGGACTCGAACGTAAGAGAGGGCGGGGTGGGAAATCAGCATCGAGAATCCCTTCGAGTGAGGTGTAACAGGCACTCAAACTGGATAATCCTCCAGAGGCGTTTCTTCACCTAGAGTCCATCGACCCGTAAGGAGTCCACAGATAGAAACGTGCTTTAGTGTAATTAGCTTCTTCTGTGATCCTGCTTTGTATTCTCCGTATTAACAACCATGGTTCTGAGCAGAGATCCGTGGAGTTCTCCAGCCTGCCTGAGGGGCTGTGGCACCCACAGAATTGGAAACCCCTCGAAGAGAAGGAAGTGAGACTAGAGAGGGGCAGGACAATGACTGTCACGGGCCACCCAGGTCCCGGCTGAGGCTGGAAACCACGAAGGTGCGGTGGCCGCCAGCGCACGTTGCTGGGCCCCTGCGAGGGCGGGTCTGCGCTTCCTTTCCTAGAACTCAGGCTGCGGCAGAGTGTTTAGAAAACGGTTTCTGTGAGTTCTTGTTTCTTTTCTGAGACTGTGACCTCTCCACTGCTGGGTCAGGTTTGCAGTGCGTTCTCAGCACTGGGCGTTTGAAAACGTTGTCGGCTCGGGGAACTCTCTGCTCCCCACATGAAATTCCAGGCGAACTCCCAGCGTGGGAGCGAGGTGGGCCTGGTGGGGGCCGCTCGGCCTTCCTGCCTCCCCTCGCCTCCCTGCCCAGAGCCGCCCGAGATCTTCTGGATGCTTTCGCCTACACAACCCGTGTGAAAATCAGTGCTTTCGTTTAAATATCCTTTGTTAAAAGTAGGTATAGAAGAGAAATGTGGCTAATTTGGGGGGACTTTCTAAGGGAAAAAAAATATTTTTTTCTCCTGAAATATATCTTCAAAATAATGTCAGATTTTGCTAACACTGAGATTCATAAAAAAAAAGAAAACGCACGTATGAACCTGAAACATTCAAAGCTCGGTTTCTAAGGCTGCTCGTGTGCCTTTCCCAGCGGTATCTGTGCATGAAAAGGTGCGGTATCGCAGGGTCATGTTCAGACGCTCGCTTTCACTGCTGACCTGTCAGAGTAGGAGACAGCTCGCGCTGGGATGAGAGAACGGCGTTTCCTGAAAGTTCAGCGTCACACCCGTTTACTTCAAGCACGTACCTTCCAGGCTGTCGTTACTTAAAAGCTTCATACGATGCAGATAGTGTAAGAGCCATCTCCAAAAGTAGCAGAGTTAGCCTTGAGCTCCACAGAAAGAGTGGCCAACATGGGTGTACTGCGATTGAGTCATTGTGAGAATGTAACTGTTTTCTTGAGGATAACAAATTACCTTACTCTATAAAACCTTCCGGATTATGAAAACTCAAGGTAATAGGCCCGAGGAGAAATAATGTCATCAGACAGTGTGACGGGTCAGAAAAGTAGCAGCCGTTCTAGCAGTAGAGAAAATATATGGAAATGGATCCAAACTGCGCAACCCAGGGAATCGCTGTACACATTTCTGAGAAGTCACTGAATGCAACTTCTACCACTCCTGATGCCTGCAGTCACTCCCTGTCTCATTGCCTAATTGTATATTAGTCATTATTTTTCTCAATATGTAAACTTACCTACTTATTTACCTATTGTCTTCCTCCTACCGCAGTAGGAAGAATCTTCTTTAGGTCCCAGACTTGGTCATTGCTGTTCACTGCTACTGTTTTTAGCATCTACAGCAATGTATGTCCTCACATAGTAGATGCTCATTAAATATCTGTGGACTGACTTATTGGTTGTCTGACCAAGTGACCATCCTCATCCGTAAGGCGAGTGGTATGTTGGCTGCCATCAAGTAAGGCATTAGACATAGATATAAAACATTCTCCTCTCATTATACAGAATCATTCAGCCCTGAATCTGTGGTCATTGGCATCGTACCTCACAAAAACTTCATGGAGATGGTTGGGTCCAGGGGGACAATTAAAATCATCAAGAGAAGCAGTATTGTCAAGGGAGGAAGGTAGTTGAGGAGCTGCTATATGAAAGCAAAGGAAGATCATAATGATTTTTCAGTCTAAAAAGATGGAGAATAGGAAGAAACACAATCATAATCTTTAAATCATGGAAGGCATGGTCAGGTAAATGCAGGCATCTTTACCAGTCAGCTGGAACTGGAGAAGGGAGAAGGAGGTACCGTTAGGGTACCCCCTTAAAGTCCATACACAGGAACACATGGTAGAAGCTCAAAGTGTATCTGCATTTGTGAATCAAACTATTATCTAAAGTCATTAATTATTTACAGTCGTTGATTATTATTGTACACAGCAATTTTGGAATGTTTCCCAGAGAACGACAGCCTCACATAGTGGAAAGATCGCCAGGCTTTGGGGGCTGCTTTTCACTCTGCCCCGACCTCGCAAGTCACCTAACCACCCTAGCGTCAGCTTCCTCTTCGCTAAGGGAACTTGGTCACGTAGGTCCCTGCTAAAATGGGTTGACGTTTCATTGTGCATTCCACAGTGCTACTCTCAAAGGCAGACCACAGGGTAAGTGACCCAAGTGTAAAAATCTCCGTGTTCAACTCTACGGAGATTCAAATTCCCGGTTCTTTCATATGGCTCGTGTGGAATTTTCTGTCAGTTTCTTGTCATTGAAATCTCACTGGCTGTATTATAGTTAATATTCTTGAAAATTCACCCTTAAAAATTCCCATCGTACAGTGAAATATAGCCAGTGAACATCTCTCTGCTTTAAAAGTCAAAAGGAGTGCCTAGGAAATACTGACCAGTCTCTTTGCCAGAAACCACGTTAAACAGATAATATTTTTCTGAAGATGACTAAGTTATCTGCTTTCCTCTTGTATTCGATATTTCTATAGTGAACTATTTTATGTGAGAGCAACAGTTTATAGGATGAGTAATGATTATAGCTATTAATTAGTTATGATATAACTGATGTAGAAATTTCATAAATCTGCCCAAAAATCTTTGCTAAGGAAATTGTTCAAGTTTCTCCACTTCAAAGTCATCGCCTTCTAAGTGGAAGCATATTTTTCTTAAAATTCGCCCACCTTGGCTTTTTTCTTCCAAAGAAGTCTGGACATGCTCAGTTTTTAAATGATTGGTTTAGTGTGCTTTGTTAGCTTGCTTTCCCCCGCTTCATCTTGCAACTGCGATTAGATGATCTTGAGATAATCAGTAAATAGCGGCCTCTCCCCAGCCCCGCGATGACTGCAACGACCACAGAATTGGAAATAAGTGAAGATCTTTCTGAACTTAAACAACGGTAAAAGCTGACATCAGAGAATCAGAAATAGGCCAGCTGTTAAGTATTGGGCCGCTGATTGCAAAAAGAATAGCACGTTGACTGTGCACTTAATTTAAAAACAAAAAAACCCATCTTTCTTCCTCCAGCCCAAAAGATAGGGTAGAAAAGTCATGGAAGAGAAAGAAAGGGAAACAGAAGCGAGAACACATACTAGGCCACAAAGGTGGAGGCAGAGCTCAGCAGGGACGCGGGCTGGCAAGAAGCAGAGACGGTTAGAACAAAAACACAGCAGCCTGTGAGTGAGGAGGGAGAGCAGCCTGAGCAGCACCCAGGCCCGACGGCCACGCGCTCGGAGAGCGTCGCTGTGTGTTAGTCAAGCAGAAGTCTTAGAATTCTAGCCCCCGTGTCTCATCAGAGGCTACAGATCCTCTCTCGTTGTGTTTCTGGGTCCACCCCATTTTTATGATCGTGGTGACCACTAAGGAACAGGCCTCCGTGACCCCATGTCCTCACCGTCTCTGCCCCTCACTTTGAGCCTTTAGCGCGCCCTACACACAAGTGACATACGACTCTTCCTAAAATGCCACCCCGTACTCGGTATCCCCCGTTCAGAGACGTTCAGCGGCTCTCCTGCGTGCAGGTCAAATTCCGCAGGCTCGAACTTCAGGTGGTCCACGTTCTGGCCTCCCCACACCCATCCTCAGGGTTTCTGACGCAGACATACCTCGTTTTGTTGCGCTTTGCAGATATAGCATTTTTTTTTTTTTTACAAATTAAAGTTTCGTGGCAACTCTGCATGGAGCCAGTCTATTGGTGTCCTTTCTCCAAGAGTGTGGGCTCACTTCGTTGTGTCATATTTTGGTAATTTTCTCAATATTTCAGACTTTTTCATAATCATTATATGTTATGGTGGTCTGTGATCAGTGATGTTATCATCGTAATTGTTTGGGGCACCATGAACTGCGCCCACGTAAGATGACGAGCTGCTCCACCAACTGGCCGTGCCCCCATCTGTCTTCATCTGCTCAGGCCTCCCTGTTACCCGAAACACAACAACATTGAAATTAGCCCAATTAATAACCCTACAATGGCCTCTAACTGTTCAAGTGAAAAGAAGAGTCACGTCTCTCACTTTAACTCAAAAGCTAGAAATGAGTAAGCTAGTGAGGAAGGCATGTCAAAAGCTGAGACAGGCTGAAATCCAGGCCTCTTGCACCCAACAGTTACCCAAGAATGCAAAGAAAAGCTTCCTGAAGGAAATTAAAGGTGCTACTCCAGTGAACACACACATGATAAAAAAGCGAAGCAGCCTCATTGCCCATATGGAGAAAGTTTGAGTGGTCTGAATAGAAGATGAAACCAGCCACAACGCTCCCGTAAGCCAAGCCTAATCCAGAGCAAGGCCCTGACTCTCCTCAGTTTTATGAAGGCTGAGAGAGGCAAAGAAGCTGCAGAAGCCACAGCAGGTTATCCAGAGGGTCTAGCTCTGGTGAAGGTAGCTACGCTGAACAACAGATTCTCTATTGGAAGAAGACGCCATCTAAGACTTCCATAGCTGGAGAAGAGAAGTCAATGCCTGGCTTCAAACCTTCAAAATACAGGCTGCCTGTGCTGTTAGAGGCTAATGCAGAGGGTGACTTAAGTTGAAGCCAATGATCATTTACTCTTCCAAAAATCCTGGGGCCTTTAAGAATATGCCTAATCTACCCTGCCTGTGGTCTGTAAATGGAACAACAAAACCTAGATGACAGCACATCTGTTGATAACACAATTTAATGAATATTTTAAACCCACTGCTGAGACCTACTACTCAGAAAAAAAGATTCCTTTCCAAATATTACTGCTCACTGACAATGCACTTGGTCACCCAAGAGCTCCGATGGAAACGTCTAGGGAGATTAATGTTGTTTTCATGCTGCTAAGACAACATCCTTTCTGTAGCCCATGGGCCAAGGAGTAATTTTTACTCGAAAGTCTTATTATTTAAGAAGTACATCTCACAGGGCTATTGCTGCCAGTGATGGTGATTCCTCTGGTGGATCTGGGCAAAGTAAGTTGAAAACCTTCTGAAAAGGAGTCACCATTCTAGAGGTCAGTAAGAACATTCGTGATTCATGGGAGGAGGTCAAAATATCCGCATTAACAGGAGTTTGGAAGAAGTTGATTCCAACTCTCGTGTTTGACTTTGAGGGGTTCAAGACTTCAGTGGAGGATGTACCGGCAGCTGTGGTGGAAACAGAGAACGAGAATGAAGAGTGGAGCCCGAAGATGGGACTGAATTGCCGCGATCTCATGATCAAACTTTAATGACGAGGAGTCGCTTCTTACAGATGAGCAAAGAAAGTGGTTTCTTGAGACGGAATCTGCTCCTGGTGAAGATGCCGCGAACATGGTGGAAATGACGACGAAGGATTTGGAATTTTACATGAACTTAGTAGACAAAGCAGCAGCAGGATCTGAGAGGATCGACTCCAGTTTTGAAAGAAGTTCTATTGTGGGTAAAATGCTATCAAACAGCATTGCCCGCTACGGAGAAATCGCTCATGAAAGGAAGAGTTCATTGGTGCCGCAAACTTCACTGTTGTCTTATTTTAAGAAATTACTACAACCATCCCAATCAGCCATGAACATCAAGGCAAGACCCTCCACCAGCAAAAAAATTACGACTTGCCGAAGATGATCGTTACAATTTTTTAGCAATACGGTATTTTTAAATTAAGATATGCACCTTGTTTTTTAGACATGCTATTGCACACTTAATAGACTACAGTATAATCACAAAGATAACTTTTAGCTATACTGGGAAACCAAAAACCTTCATGCGACTCGCCGTACTGCAACGTTCTAGAACCGGACTGCGGCGTCTCTGAGATGTGCCCGTGGGAGACCCTCTTCAGCCCGGCCGACCCGCTGCGGTCCTCACCCGCACTCCGTGCACCTCTTCCCTTCGTCGCCGTGTCCCGCCACATCTCCTTTCCAGAACATCCTCCTTTTCCCTCCTCTTATATGAAAGTGAAGCTGAGAAGCCTTTTCTGAATTCCCCGGCCCTCAGGGACCTCCTAGAAGTCCTTCCCCGAACTCCTGGAACACCGATGTCCACCGTGAACGTGACGTACACGGTGTCACAGCGCTGTCCTGCCGACTCTGCCCCGCTGCCTTAGCTGATGTTGAAGGGCCCTTGACCTTGACGGCAAGGACATCGTGTCATGCTTCTCCTTATTTCCAGCATTCAGCTCGGTGTGAATGCATAACAATGTCAGCCGGTTGGTAACATGTAGTTGTTTTGTGTGGCCAAGGAAAAAGTGTTCAATAATTTTTTTTTTATTCTGTATCTTCAGTGTCTTAATTTTTGATGGACAATCTAATCTCTCACTAATTTTAACAACATTTGGAACTTGAGAAACTGTGGCAGGGTAGATTTGGGTGTGTGCTGCTCTGTGGTCTCTCTGAGGCTAGTTTTTGGTCTTCATACCCATTGGAATAAATATAATGCTTCTTGAAATCTGGCATCTCTTCCTCCTTGAGTGCTTTCTGTTTCCCTTTAAGATGTTTAAAAATACCATCAGAATCGATAGTTCTACGTGTGGCTAGCGGTGGAACCGAATCAATGTTTTCTCCTCTGGTTTCTCTTCCTTTAAATACAGATAAAGAGGAAGTACAGAGGAAACGGCAGAAGCTCATGCCCAATTTCTCGGATAGTTTCGGCGGCGGCGGCGGTGCCGGGGCTGGAGGCGGAGGCATGTTTGGCAGCGGCGGTGGAGGAGGGGGTGCTGGAAGCACAGGTCCAGGTACAGAAACATCGATTCTTTCTAAAGCTTGTCCCCATCGGAATCGGTGCATTTTCTTTTTCCTAGGTTTCTGAGCATGCCCTGTGGGTTGAGCGGCCATGACATTTTTTAGTATATTGATTAAAATTTCTTGACAAATTTAAATTTATTTTTTGAAGAAATGCCTGTTCATTTTACAATATGTAGATAATCCTGCAAACTGTAAGAAAAAAAGTCACCCCGGGCCGCTTATCCAAAGAACACCTCCCTAAACATTTTGGTGTATTTCCCCTTTACTTTTTTTTTTTTTTTTTGACATAGTTCTCTTGTTCTTTGGAAACATCGAAACGATTTTATATTATATAAACTACATTGTAGATACATATTATAGCACTCTATCTACTACATTGTAGAAAATTTGAAAATACATAAAATTCTGCCATCAAAGGTTAACCATTTCTAATCTTTCTCGTGTATTCGTTATAGTAGATATTTATGAATTTCCTCTGGATATGTCTGTGATCATCAGCACACATATTGTTTTAATCCATTGATCTGTGTTAGTTTTCTGTTATCGCTGCACATGGCTGTCCACTCCGAGTCACGTGTGCTGCTCTCGCCTCCCGTGTTGATACGAGCATTTCTCCGTGGCCACGTGAACTCCGTGCAAGCATCATTGTAATGACTCGTAGCATTTCATCACGTGAACAGACCATAATGCGCTGGAATGTCGTTTCCTGTTTTCTGTGTAAAATGCTGCCCTGAACTCCTACCCATATCACTTTTCTCTTATTCTAGATTATGTTTATAAATTAGATTCTTCGAAGTAAAACGACTGTGTCAGGGGGTAGGACTTATAATGCCAGCCACGTCCCCGGAGAGTTTTAAAGCCAGTCTGTGCTTCCACTAAGATGCGTAAGAATGAAAAATGGGGCCATTTTCCACCGAGGAGCCAGTGTGAAATTTTTCTGTGATTCGTTTAGTTCAGGTTTTCCCTCCAGAGATTATGTCTGTGCCTTCTACGTGAGCAAGTCCCAGTTCGAGTGGTGGCCGCTCACGGTCGGCCTCTTCACTTCACGTGGGGTGGCGACTGTCTGCATGACGGCTCCTCTCCAACTTGGGGGCACTGTCTGAGCTGCCAAAACGTAAACTGCCCAGTGGGATTATGACTGTCCCGTGGCCCCCAAACGTGTCTTGCTGCCTCCCAGGGAAGCGCTGTGAGTGGGCTCAGCACCGTCCTCGCCCGCCAACGCCCGTGCTCGCCCGAGGGCGCGCCGAGTCTTTGTAAAACATCTTCATGACGTTTCTTTTGCTGTACTTGCTGTTTCAGGATATAGCTTCCCAAACTATGGATTTCCTACCTACGGTGGGATCACCTTCCATCCCGGAGCCGCTAAATCTAATGCTGGGATGAAGCATGGTAAGTAATGCTTTTCTTAATTCTAGGGTAAGGAAAAAAATCCATGCCAAAAAGGGTTTTTTTACTCATTACTTATCACAGCAACGTTTTCATCTTGAAAAAACTGGTAAATGCAAATAAACTAAGAAGATACTTTTCCAAAAGTAAAGATATTATTTCCTGTGGATGGTATAATCTGTATTTCTGACACTTGTTTATATTCATATATTTACTTTGTAAGTGGCATTGAACAGGGGGAAAGAAAAGAGCATTAAAAAGAGACATAGAGCCCTGACTATTCAGACATTAAAACATCACCAAACTTATCCATTGTCTGTCTTTTTTTCTTCAAGTACTACATTTCTGAAATCATTTTGAGTCCTATAAGGTTGGTCTTCTCCTATCAAACGCACCCCCTGAGTAGCAGCTGTTGCACCGTGTGTTCACAGTTTGAATGGCACGTCCATTCTAGTGATTCCATTAAAGAAACAATACTACAAAGTCTTCCCGTTTACCGAACGCCTGTTTTATGCCAGGTGCTTTCACATGTTTTAACTGTAATCTTCATGACTGCTCTGTAAGGAAAATGTTAGTATCTCTATTTTGTAAACAGAAGGCGTTGAGATTCGGAAAGGCCCATTCACCCAGGGAAGGCACATGGCAGTTAGTGACAGAACCGGAATTGGAAGCAGGTCTCGCTGCTCTCTTAGTACCTGCCGGATGGAAAGAGCTGAAAGCACGTGATCGGAACAGTGCAGCGGGTCCCTCCCACACCGCGTCATGTTAATCGAGAGCATATCTTTGCCACTTGCTTTGTTAACGCGCATTAGGAAAAAAATAACTGCTCTGCTTTCGAGAACTTAAAAAATGCCACACGCCCACAAAGCACAGAAGCGCTTTATTTCACTTTTCTCCTTTGCAAAGAAGCAAATGAGACACTTAAGGTTTTAGAAGTATATTAAAAGAACATTTTTTAGAAGTGAGAGTTTAAAATAGCTCCAAAGCATGTTGTTTATGATATTGCGATATGGCCATTTTAAAAATAATTTTAAGTTATTGTTTGTCTTTTCCCTTTGCAGTAAACTTGCCTCTTACATTCATCTGACCTGCAATGAAACAGTGATTTATAACTTAACAGATTTTACTAAGAAAAAGATGATGTTTTTGCATTTTACCCTAGGAACTTTAGACACGGAATCTAAAAATGACCCTGCAGGTTGTGACAAGAGTGATGACACAGAGCCTGTAAATCTCTCTGGGAAAGTCCCTGGAGCCACAGAGCAGGATAAGGGGTCCAGCAGGCCCAGCAGCGGGGGTGACGAGGGAGCGAAGGACGAGACCGCCGGGTTTCAGGGTGAGTGAGCGCAGGTGGCCGCGCGGCGCTGATCGGCTGGGGAGGGGTCGGTTGCAGGTACGGAAAGCAACTTCCAAAGGACGCGTTTATTCTGTTCATCTAAACGTGATGTGTCAATGTCTACTTCAGCATGCTCTCCGAAGCCCTGTACGTCTTTCGAAAAGCACATGTCGGGTCGTTTGTTCACACTGGGCTTTGCATTTTCTCCCTGTTATCTTAGCGTGTAAAGTACAGAAATTTACATCTGCGGTCACAATCATGTAGTTTTATGGTGCTGTGAGACATAATCACGTTTTCTTTTCTGGCCCCACGGATAATAGAGAACGGCTTCCATAAGCTCAGTAGTCACTCCTCTCTAGAATCCAGCTGAGCTGTCATCCCGAGGTGCAACTTTGCTTGAAAACAGGAACTTTTTTTATCCTGTCGCCCTCTTTGGAGAAGCAGGGTTAGGAGGAAACGTACTTTTGTGTTTACTTTGAACCAATACTCATTAGTGTATGTGTCATGATTCTGGGTCATCCTAGGCTGTACTTGGAAAAACTTCTTCTATAAAAGGAAAGGTAGTCAATGTTTAAACCTGGTGACCACATATGGTTTCTGTCACCTATTTTTTTTTCTTTTTTTTTTTTTTTGAGACAGAGTCTCACTCTCTTGCCTGGGCTAGAGGGAGTGCCGCGGCGTCAGCCTAGCTCACAGCAACCTCAAACTCCTGGGCTCAAGCGATCCTCCTGCCTCAGCCTCCCGAGTAGCTGGGACTACAGGCATGCGCCACCATGCCCGGCTAATTTTTCCTATATAT
>CAUYSK010065732.1:0-11851 GCA_963575035.1 Avahi laniger
CTAAGGTGGGAAAGAGAGAAAAGGGCCAAAGACCAGGAACTGTAATCAAGCAAATGACATCAGTGAAAAGTTGCCTGAAAAATTAAATTCAAATTATTGAGCACATATTTTTATCAGTTATGGTCACTAAATGCATTAATTTTTCAATGTTTGTCTTTTGGAGCCTGTGTGATGAAGATATATTTTTGTTAAAACAGTCTTATTAACACAAGTCCCATTGGGATTGATTTCGGCTACTACTTCATGCTGCATTACATTGTGTCAGGCGGTACTTTAACACATTAGAAATATTTTGCATAAATTTTGCTTATTTAAATTCTGCAATTTGGCAGTCAATCTTTAAGAAAACAATTTTTCTTCATTCTAAGAAGCCTCACATGGTATCAAGAAGGCTTTTTATACTTTTGAGTAAAATAGCATTTTGTTCTATGCTACTCATTGAACAATTGTGAATTTTTCAGCTTTTTAAAAATTTTGTGTTTATTCTTAATAAAACAGTGCCCTTAACAGCATCTCCAAAAAAAATCAGTATGAATAATGGAGAAAGATATGTTCACTGCAGTTGCTATAGTAAATGAAGGAACTTTGTTTAGTAGAACAATTTCTTGATAATTAATTAGTCAATTATATATATTTGATATAAATAATATGTAAATATGTTTTTATCAAATATCACAAAAATATGGAAATTATTAACGTTAAATCTTTATATTACATTAGAGAATATTACTATATTACCCATTTAAGCAACAAGATGGAAAGGAATACTTTATTTTTAAATTTTGTTTCCAATTGCAGACAATACTTTGAGAGGGAAAATGCTCACAGGAAGCTCTATTCTATAACTAAAGCAAATCTTTGATTTAAGGAAATCATTTTGAGAATTACCAAGTGGAATATAAAAGCAGTATTTTACTTCAATTCAATAACATTTTAATTGACTATTGTCTGAAAGATACCATGTTGTCATTTTTTGTGTGGTAAGAACATTTAATTTGAGATCTTTCTTAACAAAGGTGTTCAGTGTATGATACAGTATCATTAACTATAGGCACTATATTGTACGGCAGATCTCTAAAACTCATTCATTTTGCATAACTGAAACCTTATGCTCACTTGAACAACTCCTTGTTTTTCCCTCCCCCCAGGCCCTGGGTACCACCATTCTACTCCATGCTTCTACAAATTTGACTATTTTAGATACCGCATGTAAGTGGGATGACGCGACATCTGTCCTGTGTGATGCTTATGTCACTTAACACAATGTCTTCCAGTTTCACTCATGTTGTCACAGACGGCAGGAGCTCCATACAGCTGCGACTCCTATTCTGCCAGCTTGCTGTCATCTCATCCCCCATGTTGAAATTTTTTTATCCACATCCACTTTCCTCCCCTCAAACACCCTCTCCTTAACCCCTGTCAACCACTAATCTATTTTCCATCTCTATCATTGTAATGATTTCAAGAATGTTATATAAATGGAATTATATAGTATGTAACTTTTGGGGCATGGCTTTTTTTGACTCAGACAAATTCTTTGGAAATTCACGCAGTTTGTTGTATACATCAGTAGTTTACTTCTTTTTGCAGAGTAGCAATTCGTGGTATGGACGTACCACAGTATGTTTAACCAGTCACATGTTGAAGGTAAACTGGATTGTTTCCAGTTTGGGGCAATTACAAATAGAGCTGCTCTAAATATTTATTTGTAGATATTCTGTGAATATAAATCTTTTGTAATAAATGCCCAGGGAACAATTGCTGCATCATACGATAGTCATATGCGGAGTTTTTAAAGAAACTGTCAAACTGTTTTTCAGATGGTGTGCCACTTTGCATTCCCCAACAATGTTTGAGTGAGCCCGTTTCCTCACATCCTTATCAGCATTTGATGTTGTCAAAAGTTTTTGTTTTAGCTATTTTTATAGATGTATGTGATATCTAACTGCAACTATAATTTGACTTTCCCTAACGGCTAATGGTGTTGAACATATTTTCTTGTGTTTATTTGCCATCTGTGTATCTTCAATAAAATAACTCTCAATATATTTCACTCATGTTCTACTTAGACTTGTGTTTATACTGTGGAGTTTTTGATATGTTTTAGAAAATAGTTCTTTGTCAGATGTGTGATTTGTAAGTATTTTCCCAGTGTAGCTTACTGTTATTCAATCTCTTCATAGTGTCTTTCTAAAAGCATAAGTTTAATTTGATAAAGTCTAAGGTAACTAGTTTTCTCTTTAAGGATATGATACTGTTGTCAAATCTCAGAACTCTTTGTCTAGACTTATATTTGAAACATTTTTCCTCTGTTTATTTTTTCTAAAAGTTTTATTTTTGTGGTTTCATTTTAAGTTCATGATCCATTTTGTGTTACGTTGTGAATAAGGTGTAAAACAGGTTGAGCACCCGGCCCCTACCCCGATGGATGTCCAATTGCTCCAGCACCAACGTTTGTTGGAAGGGCTATCCAACTTCAATTGAACTGCTTTTGAACCTTTGGTAAAATTCAGTTGGACATAGGTATGTGGGTCTATTTCTGAGTTATCTATTCTGTTCCGTTGCTTTTTGTCTCTATGCCTGCACCAGTACCACACAGTTTGGATACTGTTACTATATATAGTAACTATTTACAATACAGCTCTATCCTCAATGCCTCTTATCATATCTGACAAAGTATTTTTAATATTAATATATTAGGGAAAGTTTTATATAAATGAGTAAAAACACAAAGTTCTATACTAAAACATTTTCTGTATTTACACTATAATTATACCCATTTAAAATTGTGTTTGTTTTCAGATAATATTTGTTATTCCTACTAATGGTCAGCCCTATTGCCATTCACGGCAATGTTTAAATTCTTACTAGATATCTACAAGATTATATCATTATTTTATTTTGCTTGTGAGAAAACTAAAACCTGAATATTTAAAGAAATTAATGTAAAATCACCCAGATTATTGATAGCAAACTTGATTTTATATCTAGGTCATCTGATTCCAAATGCAGAGACGTTCTTGACTAGGACAAAGGTAAAGATTTAAACATATTTGTAAAGAATGTTCTATGAGTGACTTAATTTTTTAATTGAACTTTTAATTTCTAATTTTAATTTTTAAGTTCATTTTTGGATTTATAAATTCTTTTGTATTGCATGAGATGGGATAGGGTGGGGATTTTTTAAGCCAAAAAGCACAGTAGGCTGGACATTCTACAAAATAACTCATCTTTTAAGTCATATGCTTTTTGGTTACTGTTGTCAGATGGTTATTTTTACACTGAAAAACTATTGTTCAGAAATTATCAGAAATCAGTATTCTTTTTTCTGTTGTTACTACCACATGGACTGCTTCCACTGTTTTTTTTTTTTCTTATACTTGCAATGGAAACTGAAATTATACTTTGCCAGTATCACAGGATTAAAGAATTCTGGAAAGAGACGATTATGTTTAATGACGGAGGTGTAAACACATTTATTTTTAAGTTCAGATTATTATGAGGGTACAAATATTTTGGTTACATGATTTGTTTTTGTGCAGTTTGAGCCAAAGTTATATGTATGCCCCTCACCAAGATAGTGTGCATTGTAGTTATTATTTATTAGCTCTATGATTAGGAACTTTTAAGGATTTATGATGCAATGTAAACATTAATCAATTGTGAGTGACTTGTACTTGAATATTCTTACTCCATTCTTGGTACTATTTTCTGTTTAAGAGCTTTGACATTTCCCTTTTAGGAATAATGTTAATATTGCATTATACACATGATTAACTGAATGAAATATATGCTGTGTATTAACTTCATTTGTAGCTATATACTTGTTGTAATATATTTTAAAAGAATTGGTTAACTTTAAATGAAATTTGATTCATTGGTGAAATATCAATATACATTAAAAAATCTATTCTGCTCCCTCGAAATAATGTTTAATGTTATTTTAATGTTTTTTATAAATAACATAAAATCATGTTATTTTAACATTATAATGTTATTTTAATGAAATAATGGCTGTTTTCTTATGCTCATTTTGTTAATTTACTGAATTTCAAAATTATACATAGTTCATAGAATGAGGAATTAGTTTATGGGAATATGAGTTCTTCATTAATCATGCGTAACCATATTATTAGTATTTTTCTATGAAGTGTGCTCTTAAGTAATTCAACGTAATTCTACTAATTTTATAATGACAATAACATTGCCATAGAAGCTTTCTTTAAAGCACATTTTTGAAATACATCTGTTGTACTGAAAGAGCTTTATGACACAAAATATTGGATACTAAAGAAATATTTTATTAATTGTCTTAATTAAAATCATTTCTAGTCTGATTGTTAGTAAGTGAGTAAAACTCAATTACTGACAATATTAGCCCTTCACTATCTACAAAAGGTAGTAGGATTTACCACTGGGCAGCTGTTTAAATGATAATATTATCATTTAAAGGTGGTCAACATGCAAAGGATGCAGTCAATGAGTTAGACAGACATGCAGGCAATCATTCTACAGGCTGTCTGTGTTGGGCTAGAAGTTTATGCTCTGAAGCCATATGGCCTGGTTGCAAATTTCAATTTGACTACTTGTTAACCATATGACCACAGATAAATCAATTAAACTTTCTGTGTCTCAGTTTTCTCATCTGTAAAATTGAGCAATATTAATGCCTTTTTCAGAAGATTGGTGAATTAAATAATTTAATATTGGGAAAATGACTCCCCACAGAAAAACATAGTCAATACATATTTGTAGTGGTTGTTATTAATATAATACACAATTGAAGATATTATTCTATTTTATGAGTTTATATTGGATTAGGAGTGATTAATCATTGTTTCATGTTAATATTTGGTTTTGAGATTTTTCTGAGTATAATATCCCTATTTTGGGTAAGGTATTATAAATACTGTTTAGCTTTTGAAATATGCAATATAAACTACAGAAAGAAAGTTTTAGCAATCCATGTATGCCTATAGGAGAAATATCTCTATATAATTAGAGGCTTCCTAGACATTTCACCTCTGTAACTAAAACAATTATCTAAACTTGTAAAACACACTACGGTCATGTCTGACAGGAACTGACTCTGAAGGACATAACAGAAAATGTGTACTGAATGTAAGAATATTTTTATTTCCTTCAAAAGCATTTAGATTATTTTTTGCCTTAGAAGTTGTTCTTAAGGGGAATAAAAGTCTACATTTAATTAAAAATGGCCTTTAAGGCATTTTTCAGAAATATCTATAAATGTGGGGCACAGTTCTGAAGAGAGTCCTTTATGGGAATTATATTCTCCATGAGTGCTGATTGAACTAATTAAAAATTGCAAGTCCTATCAAGATTATTTATTGAAATCTATTTGGCAGCTTCTATTACTAAACATAGCTCAGTAGTTTATTCTTTGTACTTATTTAAGAATGGTAGAAGTGATTCAAGTAAAGAATGAAAGAAGTTGAGAGATGTTTGATAAACAGATAAAACCATATCTGATCCTTTGTACTTCAGAAAGTAGACTCAATGGCTAAATCCACAGAGTGAAAAATAGCCTTTTAAATCATCTAGTAATTTAATTTGTTTTTTGCTTTTATTATTTGTAAAAATACATTAGGTAACAACTATTCAACGCACTATTCTAATTTCTTCCTATCTGTTCAGTCTGAAGGAAAATCCAAAGTTAATTTTTGATGTATGAGTGGTGGTCAGAAGAGATCCATTGAGGAAATACTTATTGAAATTTTAGAAAAATAATTGTATTAAAATCAGGCCCTAAATTGTACGATATGAATGAATGCTTGGTATTCTCTTCTCAGCAGAGTGCCTTCTGTATTTCTCTTGTGTCATTGTTAGCTCAAGCACAGAAAATCGTGCAGGGAAGTATGATCAGGGAGCTATCAAAGTGAAGAAAATATGAAGTGAATCAGAGTGGGATGGAAATATCTGCTGTGCTGTTTAATAGTTCCATGAACTTGAGCAAGAAAATCAATACTTCTGAATTTCTCCATCTCATTTGCAAAATGAAGTAATAATATACGTCTTGAAAAATTATAGGAATAATGAATATTATGTGTAGAGAAGGGTTCCCGTGAGGGCAAAACTCAACTCGTTTTCAAAGGAGATCTTTCTAACAAGTAGAATTGTTTAAAAAAAAAAAAAATGAAATGAACTTCCTCATGTGCATGCCCACTTATTGGGAATACTGTAAAGGAATTCATGCTTTAGAAAGAGGGCTTGTTGCGTTAGCTTCAGGGATCCTTTAGTCCTGGTATTCATTTGTGATCAGAGTGAAACATGAGATTGATTGAACTATTTATGTTTGTGATGGGGTGTGGGTAAGTGTTATACATTATTGCTTCAAATATTTATTTTTATACTTCGCTGACAAAACCAGCCAGAAAATTAGAAATGCTCCCTTTCCATTGATGTAATAGTGCCATTTTTATTCTTATGGAAACTTGTAAAAATATGATTCTAGAGGATGTAATTGACAAATCAAGGCACAGATGGTGAATTACTCATGCAGTGAGTCATGAGGTAAAATAGGAAGTAGACTGCCTTGTGTTCATTCCACAATATTTGTAAATAGTTTTCAAAAAGCGTTGCAACTGCACAAAATCAATTGTGTTTTTTTTTTTTAATTTGTATTGACCTTACCTGCAGGTCACCAATGTCACTACATCTATTGATTAAATATACCTATTCTGTCTTCCCCTGAGTACCTGCCAGCTGAAGAAAAAAGAAAAAAAATGTCTGAATTATCAATCAAAGATTCTCGTAAAAGTCAATTCAACATGTGATACAAACGAGTTTGGTTATGTCTCGAATTATGTTCAAGCTGTTTTTATAATGCTAAGGATTCACCTAGAACCTTACCCTAGAGGCTTTTCAAACAACTGCCATATGTAAATCCATAATAAATGAAACACTTAGGAGCAAGAAGCTCATTTTCAGGGAGAAAACAAGTAGTTCAGGATAAATTTCTGAATTTGAATAAAATGAACGAGTGGGAAGTTGTGAAAACTACTATCATTAACCTATGCCACACTAAGTGAGAGGAAAGGAAGATCTGGACTGCTATCTCTTGGCCACCACATATCTGAAGAAAGTATTTCTTAATAAAACTGGTAACATTCAAGATTTTTTGTATGTGAAAAATAGTCTATCTATAAATACAATTCTGTTAAACTTGGAAGAGTTTTTGAAAAGTCACTGGAAATATTTTCTTCTTATGCTAATTCAATATTTACCTCCTCTCCCTACATAGCACCTACAAGTCACAGCTTTTTGACAGTAAGTATAGGCTAAATGGTTGAAATTTATCATCAAAGGAAAGGAAAGGGAAAATGCCACTTGGAACAAATAATTACTTAAATGATTATCAAATTAGAGATTTCTATTAAGTTCATGGTAAAAAAAATGAATGGAGGAAAAGAGAATGTATGCACACTAACACGATAGTGTTCGAAGAACTGATACCAAAAGCAAATGAGAAAGAAATTGTCTAAATGATGGAGAGACTGTCTGGAGCAAAATTAGTTGTTTTGTGGAATTAGTTACCCTTTTTGGGAAGAAGTTTGAATACTTTCTGAAAGACTTCATGAGATTAAGTTATCTTCTGGTAGGTTGAATTTATTCGGAGAGCTAAATTTCAGTCTTGTGAGACGCCTAATAACCTTCAAACAGATATTCCCTTTCTTATATATTTCATCAAAATCTGCTCTCTAGTCACGTTTTTTTTTTCCTTTTAAAACTCCCCAACTTGAGGAAATGTTTGAATTAAATTTTGTAGAAGTCTTGCTTCTTGCAGCAAGCTTGAAATGAAGAAAGCACTGGCACAAGCACACAATCTGGTGCTAAGCAAGAAGGCAGGATGAATCAAGGCAGCTTTCCCTCAATGCTAGTGAAAATAACATTCAAGAAGGAGGTGGTGAGACCCAGGTGAGGCGAGACCCAGGTGAGACGAGATCCTGTTTAAGGTACTGACTGGTTCTTAAGATGGAACTCAACATCAATACAATAGTGAATACTAGGAATTTCAGACGGGCTCAAGGGGAAGGAGAAAACAGAGCTGGCTTCTCATTTCCAGTTTGGAACTCTGAGAGGAATTCCATGCAGGGTGCTCTGTGCTAAAGCAGGACCAGTAGTAAGGTAAACAAGATGTTGCGGAGATCTGCAAAGATGACACAAAAGAGAGCAAACTAGCAGAAATTCATTCAGCGCTTGCTTTCACCAGGGAATCATTAGTTATTTTTGGCAGAGACTGAAAGAGAGGCAGGGTACTTCATAAGAATGGAATCATGCAGTGTTTGTCTTTCCGTGACTAGCTCATTTCACTTAGACTAATGTCCTCAGGTTTCATCCATGTTGTTGCATGTTGCAGAATCTCCTTTTGTAAGGCTGAATAGCATTCATCGCATGTATACTCTGTATTTTCTTTATCCATTTATCTGTTGATGAATATTTATGTCGTTTCCACATCTTGGCTTTTGTGACTAATTGAATTCATAGAATCAAAGAATAGAATGGTGGTCACTAGGGGATGGAGGAAGAGGAAATGGGGAGTTACTAATTGTGAGCCAAAAGTTTCAATTAAGGTAGATGACTAAGCTTAAGAGATCTGCTGTAGAACATTGTACCTATCGTCAACAATAATGTATAGTACACTTAAAATTTAAGAGAGTAGATTTTATATAAAGTGGTTTTTACCACAATAAAGTAAAATTTTTAAAAAGGCAGCCAGAGGAATGGGAAAGCTGTGTAGTGAACAAAGGGAAGCCTCCAGATATACTCTCGTTGGATGTTATTGTCATAGGGAAGCTGGGAAGAGTCCAACTCTCTTTCTTTTTGCATATCTGTGTCATAGTTTTTGCATTTCAAACTATCTTCCTACACACATTGTTTGAGATGAAATTGGGTTATATGTGTTACTCCTATGTGTTTACATTAGTAATAAGCTAAGACATTCTCTTCATCACATTTTACTTGCAGTAAGTTTACATTTAAATGAATTCTCAAAGTCTCCAAAATATCCTAAGGTCCCTGGGCTTGTCAGGAAGTGACCTTTCTCATTACTGTCTTTGAGGCTGGGAATCCAGTTTTTCCAAGAAGTCTTTGTGAGCATTGCTCTGTAAAATCAACCTCAATTCCTTAAAAGTTTCTAGTCATATCTGAGTAAATGAGCATCATTCTCTAGTATGACATTCCAGGAAAGCCCAAGGACTTTCCAAAACCTTTCTTTCCAATTATACCTGGTAAAAAAGAGAACATTTTTTCACTGAACCTGTATAAATAACTATATTGTCATGAAAAGTAAGATTCAATAAGAGTTTCTGAATTCTGGGGGGAGAGGGCCATGGAGGAAAAATGAGACCATTTTAAAGTGCTTTATTTCAAATTACAAAGAAAAACCAATTACTAAATTGAGTTATAGTTAGCTTAAGAAGAGAGGGAAAGGTATTCCTAAAATATTTGGAACATAAACCACTAAAATATCAATAATATCAAAACCAAAAAAAACTACAACCTTCCCTCATCAGTTCATTCAATCCTATGTGATTAATTCTTGTTTCACTGAATGTTGGGTTATAAGTTTAAGCAAAATTTTAACAAATTTTGTTTCTTCTCTTCAGCCTTGTTATTTGCACACACTGTAATCCAAGGCAAATAAAGTCCCTTTTTCATAAACTTTCAGGATTCTATATCCACTCAGGTTTTGTTCTTCACTCTCCTCTTTCTCACTCTGGAATGACCAGACATTTTACTTAGGGACAAAACTACAAGTTTTTCTCTTCATAAACAAAAATCTTTCTCATTATCTTTTATACAAACTTGTACCTCCCTGTCATTTTTGCTCCTACTAGCTTCATTTATGCATACTAATTATAACTTTATTAACTTATTATAATTTTTAATCAAAGTAACTTCTATTTCACAAAGAAACTATAGGATGAATAATTGTAAACTATCTGGCACATGACAGCATTTTAACAATAAAGCACATGAATAGCCATAACAGAAGTTTCTATAGCTACAACTCTCCCTTAAACAACTTCTCGAAGAAGTAAAGCACGAACATATTTATTAACAGATCTGTTCTACGGTTTAGAAAAATAAGTTCTAGAGTTAAGACTTCTCTGTAATATAAAAAAATAAGAATCAAATGCCTAGAAACTTAAAATATTGCCTAGTACTCAATGTTTCAATATTCTATTTTACTTAGAAATGAACTAGGTACCAAAGTAAGTATCAGTTAGTTAAATCAATTTAATATCAGTCAAAAATATAGTTGGCTAAAATCCTGATAATTATCTTTAAGCTGATATTTTACAAACGAAATATTGGAATAATTTGTCAGTATTGTAAGGTTTTTGGATGGGCAGCGCCAGAGAAAGAAAGACGAGCAGAGTGTAAAGGACAAGCAATGGGGCTTCACTGGGGTAAGGGGAAATAGAGCGCTCCCAGGCGAGGTTCACTGGTCCAGAGAGAAGGGGCCAGTTTGAGCAAGCTTATAAAGGTTTTAAAGTTGGGGGCTGCGGGTTTCTCTTCAGCGCGAAGTTTTGGCGTGCAAAGTAGAGAGTTCTTTGTTACAATCTAGGGTGGAGCTCATGGGCTCCTCCTTTCCTCTAGGGAGGGGAGGGGTGCCTGCCACCAGCCTTACAAGTATAATGATTTGATTAAGTTAAGCGGTAATTTACATTTTTATAACCTTAAATATTAAGTAGCAATTGTTAGTTTATTTGATAACTAAACCTATATAAGTTAAAGAAGAACATATACAAGTAGAATACAAATATATGCATGTATTGTACTTAACACTGATAAATCAGAGAAGGCATAGCTGTTTTTATTAAACCAAAAATATTAGTTTTGTTTGCCAGTGATGTAGCTAAGTTCTATAAACTTGAATTCTTAAGTCTTTTGAGGTGGTTTCTGTAAAAATACATTTTTTAATATATTAAACATATAATAATTAAAAAAATTTGTTTTGGAATGTTAGAAATTTTCAATTTGTATTTACTTATTACTATATGCCAAACAGACAGAGCTCCTTTAATTTTATAGATTTTATAACCTAATTTATAAAGACCTTTTGGTGGTAGAAAAATAAAAAACTCACATTATAAAAGTAATGTTCTTTATGAAATATAGACATTTAGACATACAAACACAGGTAGGAAGATCCAGTAGCTTCAAATCTACAATTTCAGCTATGGGTAAATATTAAACACAGAAACATAAAAACTCACTAGTTCGAATACAAAAGAGGTTTCTTCCTTTCTGATGGGCACAGACTTAATTGTTTTGTGCTCAAAATAGACCAATATACAAACAAAAGACTAAAACATCAGATTCTTTGTCAGCTCTCACGCAACAGAGACTACGCCTGCCTCTGTAAACCATTAATCCTTCATTTCCAGAGACAACCAAATAGTCAAATCATAAAACCAAATTCCCAACCAAAGAACAAACACATTTATACACAGTCAGAACATAATTCAAAACTAAGAAAACTGTACTAGAATCAGATAATCCAAAAAGGAGTGTGATCTATAGACAATGATTTATTTGAAAATAATTAAAAGACAAAGAAGGCTAGAATAAGATGATTTGAAGGAGTATTCTCTGGACAATGAATAGGTTTTTATTGAAATACAAATTACTTTAGTAATATGGGTAAGACTTTCTCAGTGTCAGATAATTCAAAAACCACAAAAAAATGACAAAAAACCTTGTCTATCAAAGTAAAATATATCAGCATAAACTAATGCAACATAATTAAGTTTGAAAGATTAGAATGTGATTGGAGATATATACACACACACACACACACCCCCCCACACACCCACACACA
>CAUYSK010065736.1:0-15634 GCA_963575035.1 Avahi laniger
GTTTCCTGCCTTTCCTTGGAGAAGGGATTATCACAGGAGACGTGACTCTGTCCTCGAGATACGGTTGAGACTGTAGCTCGTTCTTCTGCGTTTACTCAGGAACTGTGTAAAAGCAGATTCTCAAAAAACAATTTTGAAAAACAGAGACATTTACATCTCTTTTCTGTCCATTCAGCTTTTTCAGAAGTTGTGCAAAACAGAACTCCTGCAGGGTCCGTGTTGTGGGAGAACACATAGGATTGATCTTTATCTGTTACTGGGGAAATTGTGGAATTAGGTATCTTCTATTGTTTTTGCAAGAAATTCTTTGCAACTTTGGAGTAAGCAAAGATTTCTTAGGTAGGACATAAAAAGCGTAAACTATAAAAGGAAAAATTAATAAATCAGACTTTATCACAATCAGAAACTTCTATTCTTTGGAAGACACCACTTAGAACATGAGAAGGCAAGCCACAGACTTAGAGAAAATCTTTGTACTACGCATCCTTGACAAAGGATTCCTATCCAGACTATATCTTCATCTCCTACAAGTCAATAATAGAAAGACAACTTGATTTTCAAAGGGCTGAAGATTCTAATAGACACTTCACAAAAGAAAATAGTCAATAAATGCATGAAGAGTTTCTCAGCAAGAAAATGCAAACTATACCGGGCGCAATCGCTCACGCCTGTAATCCCAGCACTGTGGGAGGCTGAAGAGGGAGGATTACTTGAGCCCAGGAGTTTGAGGTTTGAGCCCAGTGAGCTATGATGATGCCATTGCACTCCAGCCTGGGTGACAGAGTGAGCCCCTGTCTCAAAAGAAGGAAGGAAGAAAGAAAGGAAATGCAAATTAAAGCCACGATAAGATACAAGTGCACAGCCAGTAGAGTAACTAAATATAAAGACTGACAAAACCAAGTGTGCGTGAGGAACTGGAGCTCTCACAGCTGGTGGGAATGCAAAATGTCAAAACCACTTCGCAGAAACAGCTTGTCAGTTTCTTAAAAGGGTAAATTTGTGTATATTATATGACCCAGCAATGCTACTCTTTATATTCTGTGATGGGCTGAATTGTGTCCTCCCGCGCCCCAAATCCATATGTTGAAGCTCTAACCCCCAGTACCTCGGAATGTGACTGTATTTGGAGACAGGGCCTTTGAAGAGGTGATTAAGTGAACACGAAGCCGTTGAAGTGAGAGTGGGCCTGAATACAGTCTGCCTGGTGTCCTCCCGAGAAGAGGAACTCTGGACACACAAAGAGACACCGAGGTGCGTGTGCACAGAGAGGACCATGTGAGAACGCGGTGAGAAGGCAGCCATCTGCTAGCCACGGTGAGAAGCCCCAGGAGAAACCAAAGCTGCTGACACCTTGATCTTGGGCTTCCAGCCTCCAGAACTGTGAAAAATAAATTTCTGTTGTTTAAGCCACCCAGCCTGTGGTCTTTCGTTTTGGCAGTCCTTAGCAGACAAACGCAATGTCCAAGAGAAATGAGAACCTATATCCACATAAAAACTCGTTCATGAATGTTCATGGAAGTTTTATTCATACTTGCTAAGAAATGGAAACAATCCAAATGTTCATCAGTAATAAGTAGCTAAACAAGTTGCAATATTTCCATCCAGTAGAATATTAGTGATAAAAAGGCATGAACAGCTGATACATGCAGCATCACGGATGAACTTCAAAAATATTACACTGGCCGGGTGGGTGGCTCAGCCTGTAACCCTAGCACTCTGGGAGGCCAAGGCAGGAGGATCACTTGAGCCCAGGGGTTTGAGGTTGTGGTGAGCAGAGATGACTCCACTGCACTCTAGCCTGGGCAACACAGTGAGGCCATGTCTCAAAAAAAAAAAAGTTACGCTGACAGAAGCCAGAGACAAAAGAGCATATATTGTCTGATTCCATTTATATGAAAGTCTAGAAAAATCTAATCTAATCTGTAATGACAGCTGATCAGTGGCTGCCTGGGGGTCAGAGGAGATTTACTGGGAAAGGGTACGAGGAAATTTGAGGAGGGTACTGAAATGTTCTATATCTCGAATATGGTAGTGGTTACACAAGTGAGTACATTGGTCAAAACTCATAAAACTATACGAGTTTTGAAAATTCATCTTGTGTATAAATTATATGTCACTAAAATTGTTGGTTTTTAAAAAAATATGTCCTCCATCAAGAAAAGGCTTGGAAGCCCTGCCTGGGATGCCCTTAAAGGCAGGTGAACAGGTGCAGAGAAGCTTCTGGGTGGGTAGTCAGAGCGCTTTGTCGTCACAGGAGGTATGAGGAGGCCAGTGAGATTGAGGCAGCAGCCGAAGAGGGAGAGGAGGAGGAGGAAGAGGAGGAGATGGAAGAGGAAGTTTTCACCGAGAAAGCCTCGCCTGACATGGACGGGTACCCAGCATTAAAGGTAGGGAGGGCTGGGGAGACGGAAGGTCCGTCTTGGGGAAATAGCCTTCAGTCCTTGAGCTGCGGCAGTCAGACAGGCTGGGAGATAAGTGCTGTCCTCCAACATCCGGGGACAAGCCCTGGGAATGGAGTGACCTGCAGTGGGTTATACAGGAGTGTCCCTGCCTGGACTTTGGCTCACCTCGGGGACAGTAAACCAGGAGAGGCTAACTCGCTCCTCTCTTCTCTTCTGCCCTCTGCGATTTCCATGTTTTCTCTGGACAGAACTCAAGCCTTGCAGTGAGATAGGTTTTGGTTCAAGGCCTGGCCCTGCTACCCCCCACATGTGTAGTCTTTAGTCAGATGACTTCATCCCTCTCCGGCCTCCTTTCCTCCTCTCTAACCTGGGCATGATGATACCAGCCTTGCAGACAGGTTCCAGGCTCAAAGTAATGGGGGTCTTCATTTGAGGAGTCCAGGGAAGTTCCTTTCACTGCCTGCTTCCCTGCTGCACTAAGGTTACATGTCGTAACAGGGTTTATTCTCCATGGACACCTAGATCCAGGACTCCTGGAACTACAGCACCTGTCGTGTGTGAGCAGGGCACCTGGGCTGGGGCTGCAGGTGGCACACTGCACAAGGCGCCTGGCCAAGGGGTGGGGAGAGCTGCAGCAGAATCTGGGTCCTTCTTCTTATTCGTCCACACCAAGGGGGCATTATTTTGCAATTTCTCCAGCTGGGCTAGGCATCTTTTTTCAAAATTACGCAAAGGCACTATTTAGGCTAACAAAGGTCCTGCATTTAGGCATTTTTGCATATCTGTTACTGGTGACTCTTGTGCATGGACAGCAGAAAACCTGATGGTCTCGTTTGAAAAACAAGACTTGCTGGTTGTCTCCATAATTCCAAGAAAGTGTCTGTAGTTCTTGGCCAGGGCAGTGGAGACCTGGGGTGCAGTTTGTCAAAATGTGGTTTGTACATAAATCTTGAGGATGTGATGTGCAGGATGTTGGTGTCTGAGGGGCCTCTGCTGCTGACGTGAGTTTGTTTGGGGACTGAATGTGTGCCTGCTACCCACCAAGCACACATGCCATGGGGGAATGGGGTCGGTCCTCCCAGCCTTGGGATCTATCCTGGCCGCACCGGGCTGAGTTAATCTGGCAGGGCTGGAGCTGAGGAAGCCCCAGCTGTGTCTGTGGGCAAGAGGCGAGGTGACAGGAGTAGGGAGGAGCTGAGTGGTTGTGGGGTGGGTGCCTGAGACTCTTTGGGCACTGGTGGCCTCAAGGCTGTGACTTCTTCCTCAGGTGGACAAAGAGACCAACACCGAGACCCCGGCCCCATCCCCCACGGTGGTGCGGCCCAAGGACCGGCGGATGGGCGCCCCATCCCCAGGGCCGTTCCTCCGAGGGAGCACCATCATCCGCTCTAAGACCTTCTCCCCCGGACCCCAGAGCCAGTACGTGTGCCGGGTAAGCAAGTGCGTGGCACTTTCCTCCTCCCCCGGGCTCACAGAGAGCCTCTCACAGATCTGGGTACAAATCCGGATTATTCTCATGTCATTAGATATCCCCTGGCAAGTTAACACTGCAGAGCCTGAGTTTCCTCAGGTGGAGTTCACAGACCCACTTCAAGCATTGTTTTAAATAAAGAAAAGAGCTGCGCGCAGTGGCTCATGCCTGTAATCCTAGCACCCTGGAAGGCTGAGGCAGGAGGATCGCTTGAGGTCAGGAGTTCGAGACCAGCCTGAGCAAGACCAAGGCCTCGTCTCTACAAAAAATAGAAAAATAAGCTGGGCGTGGTGTTGTATGCCTATAGTTCCAGCTACTCCGGAGGCTAAGGCAGGAGGATCACTTGAGCCTGGGAGTTGGAGGTTGCAGTGAGCTATGATGATGTCACTGCACTCTAGTCTCAGTGACGGAGCAAGACTCTGTCTCAAAAAAAAGGGGGGGGAAAGGCTCAGTAACCAGTACTTAGTCAATATTGTCATAATTCCAACCAACTCACTTCCTCCTTGGTCATGCCTTGCCCTTCCTTTCTGCAGCCACTTGCTGAGATCGGATGGACCCCTCAATGTCCCCAAGGGCGTGCAGGCGTGTCTTCCCCACCTCCAGGGCAACTCCAGTGTGCAGCCTGAGGTTGCAGAATGGCAACAGACCTATATTTTATTTGGCTTCAGGTTTTCCTTAATTGAACTTGTAACATTTAAAATTTTAAAAGGCAGTTCAAAATAAAATTAAAATGGAGAAGTTTAACATAAAATTCTAGTTCCTCTTGGAACAAACAGACTGTCTGCCACCAGGGGCCACAAATTCTCTCACGGCAGCCACTGGCTGGCACCGAGCAGTGCGGGCAGCTGCCCTCAGATGTTGGGAGATGGCGGGCTTTCCAATCCACTCTGGCCTCCACCTGGCCCTCTTTACCTGTCCCGGCGGTCCACCTGCTCTTTCCAAGCCCCGTAGTGGCCTTTGTTTCTTCACACCGTCACCTTGCTGTCCAATGCGCCTGCCCCTTCCTAGGCCGGGCCACCTTCTACATGCACGGAGGGCCTGAGTACTTAGAGAGTCTGAGGGGCTGTGCTGGTTGCTGGGGCTACAGGACCAGCCTCTGCTCCTGCCTTTGCACAGGATGGCATGGATGAGACATGGGTATGCCTTACCTGAGTCCTGGGCTCAAGCGATTTGTCAAAGCCTTCCTTCCTTTCCACCATGTGAAGCCATTGAACAATAACTAGGGGCTTACAGAGGATCTCCCTGGCTTATGTTCCAATAAGTTGTCACAGAAGGGGAGGCCAGTGGGTGGGACCCATCCTGCTTCATCCACCTGCAAGTACCTGACTATTGTTAGGGAGGGGAAGAGGGAGGGGGACTCTCAATATCTGAGTATTCAGCTTTCAAGGCCCACAGTTATAAGATTGAGTAGAGAAGCTCATTTTTTCATAACATGAAAATTTTACTAATTTACTGGCTATTTCTCAATTCAGTCCCCGTGAAAACATCCCCTGCAGTCCCTCCCAGGACTGACATAAACCCCTCTCGTCTGCGTTAAATCTCTAGCTAATTATTTGAGCTTGTAAGCATTTGAAAAGATAATGCAGACATAATGCATGTTGGCTATCTTGCCAAGGGTACAGGATTTCCTGAAGTCGCTGAATGTGATGTTGAGGGATTCCTAAATCACAGGTGAAGGATCCTGCAATTAAGCCAGCTCACAACTGCAGCAGAGAAAAATCCAATCCGTGCTTCAACCGTGAATAATCTGAAGGATTTAGAAAAGCCCTTAAGATAATGGATAAAACCTTCTGTTTTCTGCAAAATTACTGCCTTTATGAACGTGCAGTGGAAATCAAACACAAAAAGAAGAATGTCACTCATCAGAAAAATCACACCAAAAGAAATTAGTGTTTCATTCATTCTCTTCTTAAAATCAGAATTAGAATGCAGTCGTCATTTTGTTACATGAGAGATATAAAGTAGGATAACTTTGGTGAAGTATTTCTCTTTTCCAACTAAAGATGTTTCCCCCCATGTTGACTGTAAAATTCTGGTCCCCTATTTAAATGGATTTACTTTAAGTGGCCCTTTTCTGGAATTGGCATCCTCAACTAACAAGAAGCTCCAGTCCCACTTATTAGGCGTCTATAACACACCAAGCACCACGCTGGGCACTTCCCATATTTTATTATCTGCACCAGTTTCCAACCCTGCGGGCCTACAAATTGAGAGATTCCCAATCAGTGGCGATCATGTGCCACATGTAAAAAGGGCCTTTCTGAGCAAAGTCATACATATTCTTTTGTCTTTGCTTTCTAACTGGCCCACTTTAGTCCAGGCTCATCTCTTTCTTATAAAATCTTACCGAAGACTATAGGAAGTAGCCAACAGTTTAACATCCCGAATGTTTTTATCATTTTCCCCTAAAACTCTGCAGGCACGCAATCTGTCTCCCAAGGTACACCAGGCAACAATTTAACCCTCCGCTTTGCACCCACAAAGTGAGCAGGGAATACTGGGATGTGTTGTGTCTCCGCCCCTCCTCCGCCACACAGCCAGTGCCATGTATTCCCCTCTGACTGACAGCGCTCCACTTCCTACCTGTACCCATCAGGGTTTTTCTTTGCAAGCAACAGAAACAATGTGAGCAGCATATGCAGGAAAGAAATTTTTTTTTTTTTTTGAGACAGAGTCTCACTGTGTTGCCCCAGGCTAGAGTGCCGTGGCGTCAGCCTAGCTCACAGCGACCTCAAACTCCTGGGCTCAAGCGATCCTCCTGCCTCAGCCTCCCAAGTAGCCGGGACTACAGGCATGCAACACCATGCCTGGCTAATTTTTTTTTTGCTATATATTTTCAGTTGTCCGGCTAATTTATTTCTATTTTTCTCTCTATTTTAGAGACAGGGTCTCGCTCTTGCTCAGGCTGGTCTTGAGCTCCTGACCTTGAGCGATCCTCCAGCCTTGGCCTCCCAGAGTGCTAGGATTACAGGCGTGAGCCACCGTGCCCAGCCAGAAAAGAAATTTTTGGAAAGGAAAGTGAAGTAGCTCACGTTTTCATTGGAAGTGTCTAGAACCAGCCTCAGAAGTCAGGTAGGAACAAGGGAGGCCATAGCACAGCCGAAATCAGACCACAGACTCAATCAGGGGCCACCGCCACCGATGTTGTTGTAGAATGTGGCCCCCAGCTGGCCCCGCCACTGCCTCCGGTGTGCAGTCCTGGTGCCTCTGCCAGGTTCCTGCCACTGATAGCCACGGAATCTCTGGTGGCTGCTGCTGCTACTACCACTATTCATTAATAGTTTTTCCCCGAGATACCAACAGACATGGTACATTTGTGGAACAAAAGAGAGAGTAGCCTATTTAAACCCAAGAGGCAAAGGAACAGAGAATTGGGTCTAACTAACCAGGTTGTGCTTCAAAGCCTGGGCAGTTGCCTCCAATTGACAGAGCCTAGTCCTGTGCCTGTCTCTAGCTACAGGGGCGACTGTGGAAGCAGGACTCTGCTACGTTCAGCTTCATTAGTGGGAGGTGGGCTTTGTTTCCCCCCAAAAGTCATAAGGTGGGGTTCCCCCACCCATACAATGGGATTTCAAATGCTAATCAGCAACATTCTCTCCCCCTACAAAAAAAAACACACTTTCTATGTCATCTAATCTTACACACAACCCTGCAAGATGAGTTGTGTTAACCCCATTTCATAGATGCAAAAACTGAAATTTAAGAAGTCAGAGCGCTTTGCTTTAACTTCTGCAGGCCTGACGTCACACCTCTGCACAAAAGTGCCTTCTGTTGGGTGGCTCCCTGTGTCACTTGGTTAGTTTCCCTGGCTTGGATACCACCACTGAACTGTAAGTCCGTGAGTAGGGACGAAGTATTACACGCCCCGCAGCTCTCCTGAGCACCTGGGTGATCATCTGCAGTGCTGCCGCACTTGTGGGTTGACCCACTTTGACCAAGTAGGTATGGTCCTTCCAAAATGCACATTCCTGAACTTGCTCCGTGGGACTTGATATTATTTTCCCCACTCTCTGCATCAGTTTCCATAGCTACTGAATGGAAGTAATAACAAGGCAACAGTATTCTCTACCACATCTGAGATGAAATGCATTAAAATATCTTTATGCTAGAGAACATTAAATTCAAGGACTTAATGTAGCTTTCATCACTGTTTTATAACACAATTTTTAATGCTTGAACAACTAAGACTAAAGGATCAGTTGTCCAAAATCTGCCTCTGGTTGGGAGGACACATAGTCTGCAAGTACCACCTTTGGGTGAATATCATTGTCATTAATAATTATTAATAACCACAGCAATGACGACACTAACAGCTTCTCAGGAGAGGCCTGCAGCAGAGAACGGTCAGCTGCCAGACAAACAGGCACAGTGGCATTGGCCTGTGGTGACACCACCGACTTTGGAAATAGGACTCTCAAGGGAAGCTTCCACCCTCACTCACCTCCCAGGGTGTGCTGTCACTCCAGCCCCTCTCTCCCGCGCTGCCCGGCAGGAGGGACACACTCTGAGTAGAACAGCATCCCTTCTGGACCATGGCCCGATTTCTGGCCTTAGACGGCGAATATTAGCCCTCTGGGGGGAGTAGCAATAACTCCATGACTGTAGGGATGCTGGTGGGGAGAGGCGGAGTCAGCACAGCCGTCCCCGAGCCTGTCTGCTCCATCTTCCCCAAGGATGGTGTGGTCCCTGAGGCTTTGCCTTTGAGCTGCCTTTTTGTTTTTTTTTAAATATATCAATCTTGACAGTGGCTCCATTTGAGCCAGTAAAGACGGGCTCTCTGGGCACCAGGGAAGAGTCGATGCAAACAGCCCTTTGTGTACAAGGTCAAGGGGGTTGTATACTCTGGAGCCACACTGCCTGGCGTCAAGCCCTGCTGTACTGCTGACCAACTGGCCAACCCTGGGCAAGTTCTGTAACCCTTGAGCCTCTGTCTCCTCGTTTGTGAAATGGTGATGCTCCCATCGCACAGGGTCGCTGGAGGGATTCAGTGGGATATTGCATCTCATTTAGCATCGTGCAGATACTCACATGGAGATACAGCAGTGTGCGTCATGCATAGTGCATGCTCAATGAACATTTGCTTATAAAGAGCAGAAAGGTCTGCATGAAGCCTAGAACCAGAAAGGAAGGACCAGGCTGAGTGGGGGAACCTGACCTCCCTCCGGGCCTCAGTGCTCCTTCCAGGATGCACTCTGATCACGCTTAACATCCCATGACTTTTCTCCTGCAGCTGAATCGGAGTGACAGTGACAGCTCCACTCTGTCTAAAAAGCCACCTTTTGTTCGAAACTCCCTGGAGCGGCGCAGCGTCCGGATGAAGCGGGTAAGAGAGTCACCTCGAAGCTTTTATGTGCCTGCCCCTCCCACGTTTCCCCAAGCCCCGTGTCCTGCACACCCATCCCTGATGTCTGGCCACTTCTCCTTGGCCACTGGTTTGAAGAAATGTTGCTCCTCCAAGCGTGATGGTATTTGCAAACAGAAGTTGCGTTGGCACTGGGGAAGGTGCCAAAGGGTAAATGTAACCGTATTATTATGACAAATAGGTTAGATGAGGAGTGTGCACACTGGCTTGTCTTCCTGGGTAGAAATCAAACCAACCCAAGACGTCACCGTCACCAATCAGAGAACCTGATCCGAGGGCGCCTGCCTCATGCAAGACTCTGCTCAGCATGTCCTGTCGTCCCGCTGATGCAGCAGTTGGGTCCAGCGGCCCTCCCTGCCAGCAGAGAAGTTGAGTGCCTCCAAGCACCAGCTGGCTTCTCTCCGGCCAGATGGACAAGAGAGGGAGGAGGCCACAGGCCGCCCTGTAGGGAGGCCTTGCCTTTCCCGCCGGGCTGAGGGATCCGGGTGGGGTGGTGTCAGTAGGCAAAGGCGTGACTCCTGGTCAGGACTTGGACCCGTCAGGGCTGCAGGAGATGCAGAAGGGCCCTCCCCACTCTGGGCTTTCCAGGCGACTGTAAAGCAGTTCTGTCTAGTAAATTTGCAGAACCAGAATCTGGAGCCAGAATGTCAGAAAAAGAAAACGCAGAGAAAGGAGGAGAGAGAAAGCAAAGGGAAAGAGAGTATGGAGGGAGAGAGTGCTGACAGCCCCGTTAGGGCAAGGCCCCACCTCCTGCAGTCTGCCTGCTGACCGCTGAGGTCTGGGCCTGGTCCGCACCCCACCCCCGACTCCCCAGCAAGTGTGCAGAGGGAACCCGAGAGAGCGGGAGAGAGGGAGCAGTGCAGAGGAGGGTGCACAGGGAAGGGGCAGTGTGCTGGCTGTGGGAGAATGTGGACGTGGCCTCAGGGGACAGACTGACTGCCCCCTCTGGGACCCCTACTCCCACCGCATCTGCCGTAGCTGGCTGGTACTGCAATCTCTAGAGCACCAGCAGTCACCCAGGGGGCTTATCGACAATGCAGATTACAAGGCCACACTCCCAGACAGTGTCATTCACTGTCATTTTCTAGTAACTATAAATTTTATAATAACAAGCTCCTCGGGGATTCCGGAGCAGGTGTTCCATGACCCACTTCTGCAGAGAGGCCACTGCCGAACTTCTGCTTGCTCCCCCTGCATTTCCTACTGTTCCCTTCCGAGGCGGGCCCCATGGAAGTTCCCCCTCATCCCCCCACTTCCCCTTGCCAAGGGAACAACTGAGGGAGCTGCTGATGCTGGATATGAGCAACAGGAGAGTCCAGAGGCTGGACCGTGGCCCCTGGGCACTGCAGTCCTTGCCTCCTCTCGCTGCCTGAGCTCTCTCCTGCAACCTGCCCCAGCAAATTCCTAAGACTGGGCGTCGCTCAGAGCAAAGCAAAAGAATCTTCATTTGTTGCTCTGAGAAGTTGAGCCTCATAGATCACTCAGCTACATTTCCTTGACCCTGCCCATTTGTAAGCACAAATCAGATGGCGTTCACCCTAGAAGAGCGTTCTAGAACTTCTCCATTGAGCTGTTTCATATTCTTAATGGTGTGCCTGCCAGCCTTGCAAAGTGAGGATAGGTCTCATAGTAATGTTTCTCAGGCCATGTCTCAACTCTATTGGTCATTGTGTTTATTTTCTATTGCTGCAAAACAAATCACCACCAACTTAGCAGCGTAAAATATTACAAATTCATTATCTCACAATTTCCGCCGGTCAGGAGCTCAGGCATAGGTTAGCTGAATCCTCTGCTCAGGGTCTTAGCCAGCCAAAACCTAAGTGTTGACTGACTGCATCATCCTCATCTGGAAGTTTGACCACTTCCAGGCTCCCTCCAATTTGTCGGCAGAATTTATTCCCTTGCATTTTCTTGCTAGCTGCTGGCTGGGGGGCCATGCTCAGCTCCTAGAGGTTACTCTCAGGTCCTTGCTATGTGACTCTCTCTACAATGTGTATCGCTTCTTCAAGGCCAGCAGAAGCAAAGCCTCGCCAGTCCATCGTTTAAAGCCGTGGTCCCTAACCCCCAGGCCATGGACCACTAAAATTCATGGCCTGTTAGGAACCGGGCCACACAGCAGGAGGTGAGTGGCGGGCAAGCCAGTGAAGCTTCATCTGTGTTTACAGCCGCTCCCCATTGCTCACATCACTGCCTGAGCTCTGCCTCCTGTCAGATCAGCAGTGGCATTAGATTCTCATAGGAGCTCGAACCCCACTGTAAACTGTGTGTGCGAGGGATCTAGGTTTCACCCTCCTTATGAGAATCTAACGCCTGATGATCTGAGGTGGAGCTGAGGTGGTGATGCTAGCACTGGGGAGTGGCTGTAAATACAGATCATCATTAGCAGAGAGGTTTGACTGCACGGAGACCATAGTAAATCAGTTGCTTGCAAACTCATCAAAACCGTGTCAGTGAGTGGCAAGTGACAGTGTAATAACAATAGAAATAAAGTGCACAATAACTGTAATGCAATTGAATCATCCCGAAATCATCCCCCTGTCCCCAGTCCATGGAAAAATTGTCTTCCATGAAACCAGTCCCTGGTGGCAAAAAGGTTGGGGACCGCTGCTATACTGGCTCACCTGATTAGGTCAGGCCCATCCAGGATAATCTTCCTTTTGATTAACTCAAAGTCGGCTGATTTGTGACCTAATCATGGGAGCGACATCTCATATTCACAGATCCCATCCACACGGAAAGGGAGGAGATTATGCAGGGCGTGTCTGTTAGGAGTGGAAATCTTGAGGGCCTTCTTAGCATTCTGGCTCTTTAGTCATTTAGTTATTGATTTTTAATCATTAGTGGGTTTTGATGGGAGGAGAGTTAATGATTGCATTAACCAGGATCTTTTATATACAGATAACTGAAGAACCTAACCCAAACACAGCTTCAAAATGAAAGAGGGAATTTATTGTCCTACTTAATGGAAAAGTCCAGGACACTGGGCTGCCCTCAGGCATGAATCAATCCAGGGTTGTAACAAAGTCATCAGGCCTCAGTCCCGCTCTCACTGCACTGCTCAGTCCATGTAGCTTAATTCTTAAACAGGGTCACCCCTCTGATGGTAAATATGACCATGATCAGCCCCAGGTTTATATCTTGCTGGCTTAGCAAACCTCCACGTAAAGACATGGAGACATTGCCTTTTTTCCAAGAAGTTCCACAAGGTGCCAGAATCGAGTATTGTTGGCTGGGCCAGTAACATTGTCACCCCTGAACACATTGCTGAGATTCTGAGTGGCCAAGTTCAGCCGTCTTCCTATCCCTGATGGGTTGGGTGTGAGGAGCAGCGCATCTCCAGGGCAGGCGAGGGCGCTCTGACGGCCACGCCGGGGAAGCGGGTGCTGCACAAGCGGAAACCATAGATGTCCATTACAGGGTCACAAAGTCAGGAAGACGTGGCTTCTGCTCCCACGGGGAGACAGACCTGCACTGAGGAAACAGCTTCAGGACAGGATGGTGGCAGGAACCCACCACGGAGAGTGTAAATCGGGGGGCACCAGCACAGTGCGCGGTCACCTAGCAGGGCCTGCAGCCGACTGCCAGGGCGGAGCGTCGGCTTTACTGCGTATGTTCTGTGATTTGACCTCTGCGAGCCTGTGCACAGGATAATGGTTGGGACCTCTTAGGGCTCTTGTGAAAATGAAATGAGGTCATGCCCAATAAATGTGAGCTGTTTAAGTCGAAGAGTTCAAGACAGGCTTCTCGGGGAGGGAAAGCCCCATGTTGAAGGCGTGGAAGCCTACAGAGAAACGAAGTGTGTATTTGGGGTTCAGAGAAGGCGTTGTGTGTCCCCCTGGGCGGGGCCCTCTCACGCCATCCCCACCCCCGCAGCCTGCCTCCGTCAAAGCCCTGCGCTCTGAGCGCCTGATCCGCACCTCGCTGGACCTCGAGTTAGACCTGCAGGCGACGAGAACCTGGCACAGCCAGCTGACCCAGGAGATCTCGGTGCTGAAGGAGCTCAAGGAGCAGCTCGAACAGGCCAAGAGCCAAGGGGAGAAGGAGCTGCCGCAGTGGTTGCGCGAGGACGAACGCTTCCGCCTGCTGCTGAGAATGCTGGAGAAGCGGGTGAGTGCCCCGGGGGGTGAGTGCCCCTGGGGGTGGGAGACCAGGAGGAAGACAGGCCCTATGATTCCCACCACAGGCCCCACTGAGTGCTCCAAGCGCCACTTATTCCCCTTAGAAGAGGGATCCAGGTGTCCCTCTGCCCATGCAACCTTATTGACCCTCCACCCGGCTGCAAGGCCCATTCACTGCATCCGCGGACGCGTTTCCGCGTGCAAGTCCTATTGCTCACGCATGTATTCATTGTGCACTTTTTCATCAAACATATTGCGGACCTAATCAGTGCCGGGGCACAAACTTTAACAAAGCAAAGATAGAACGCTGACCGCCCAATGCCAGCCCAGGCAGTCCCACAGGGCAGCCTTCTCCAAGGAAAGAAGGGCTGATCGCCAGGGGGGCTTTGTGCTGCCAGGGATTGCTCTGGAGTGCAAGCCTGCTGGCCCTCTGCCCTGCTGCAGTGGGTCTGAGGGATTGCTGGGTTGATCAGGGAGAAAAATAGAACCACAAAGTGGCAGGAACACACAGTTTTATTTGGACTGTGCTTTGACACGTTTGTATACAGGAGAGTCCCTCAGAGCATGTGGCCTTCCAAAGGTGCTGGAGCCATTGCCCAGCGGGGAGAACTCCCAGGAGAGCGGCGCAGGGGGCTTACACATCTGGATGGTGTCAATCAGCTACACAGTGGGGAGTCTCTGGATCAGAAAACCCCAAAGCCCAACAATAGCAGCATGAGGTCTCTCATAGGCCCAGGTTTTATCTTATCTGTGGCTAGTAAATATTGGGTACAGTTTCACAGGTTATGCAAAGCAGGAAGGTTTTAAAAGGCTAAAAAAAGAAAAAAAGCTGCTTATTTGCACGATATTTAAAACAATTGAAAGTTTAAAAATTTGAGTTTGGCACCAGCGGGCTTTTGAACCAACAGGTCCCTAACTGCCAGAAGAAGTAAACAACATAGGGCCAGTAGACAGGGGTTGCCTTTGACTCATTTATATTATAATAAATAACACCTGCTACTCTGATCAGCACCCATGGCAAGAAAGACCTTTCCTAACTCTCTCTGCACACAGCCAGACTCTGCAGAGGGCACCTTACAGAGGGTGCTGCCTGGGTTGTTGGGAGGCCAGCAGCTGAAATCCCAGCTCCCAGTGCAGACAGTGGTGCCTTCGGGCAGGAAGATGATGCTGGGCCTCTCAGGCCTGGCTAGTGTAGGAGCTTCAAACTGACTCTGGCAATTCAGAAGTTCCAGAAATGTTTCTTTCTCATTTATTACTAATTTTTTTTTTTTTTGAAACAAAGTCTCACTCTGTAGCCTGGACTAGAGTACAGTGGCATCATCACAGCTCACAGCAACCTCAAACTGCTGGGCTCAAGCGATCCTCTTGCCTCAGCCTCCCAAGTAGCTGGGACTACAGGCATGCACCATGACACCTGGCTAATTTTTCTATTTTTAGTAGAGACAGGGACTCGCTTTTGTCAGGCTGGTCTTAAACTCCTGAGCTCAAGCGATCCTCCCACCTTGGTCTCCCAGAATACTAGAATTACAGGCGTGAGCCACTGTACCCGGCCATCTCATTTATTACTAATACTCTGTATACTTATAAACAGGGTTATAAAAAGAGCATTAAGGGAACATAGAATATTAGAAAACTTTAAGGAGGAAAAAGAAATAAATATATCCCAAACCTAACTGTAGTTGCCTATTTATCTTTGAGCATACTAGTAGTCAAGGCAAAAAGAGATAAGAAAACAAGTGCCTAAGTGCCCTGTCTTCACACTTGATCTTGGCCAAAAAGCTGAGCAGCGATATGTGCTCTGCCTTAAGAAAACATGAACTAAGGCCGGACGCGGTGGCTCACGCCTATAATCCTAGCTCTCTGGGAGGCCAAGGTGGGCGGATTGTTTGAGCTCAGGAGTTCGAATCCACCCTGAGCAAGAGCGAGACCCCGTCTCTACTAAAATTAGAAAGAAATTAATTGGACAACTAAAAATATATAGAAAATATTAGCCAGGCATGGGGGCGCATGCCTGTAGTCCCAGCTACTTGAGAGGCTGAAGCAGAAGGATCACTTGAGCCCAGGAGTTTGAGGTTGCTGTGAGGAAGGATGATGCCACGGCACTCACTCTAGCCCGGGCAACACAGTGAGACTCTGTCTCAAAAAAAAAAAAAAAAATGTGGACACTGAAATTAAATACATAATGCCAATTATTATGCAATTGCTCAATATATGAAATGCTTAGATATAAATCTAACAAAACAAGTGCTGGACTTGTATGCTGAAAACTATATACTAATAG
>CAUYSK010065737.1:0-40123 GCA_963575035.1 Avahi laniger
GAGAAGGTGAAACTTCCAACCTAGACAAATGGGCCCAATCTTTTTCTGTCTCTCAAGACCAATTTATCTTTCTCATCCAGGAAGTGAGGGCAACGTGTCTGCTTGAGCCTCAGGAAGAGGGATCTCCAGCCTGTCATGGGTACTGGAAAAGATGATGGAGGGAGAGGGGGGATACACAGACACCGAGCGAGGAGACAGGAGTAAATGCAGACTTTCAGGACAGCCTGAGAAAACAGAGACAAAGAAGGGGTAGGAGAGATGGGGGGCAACACAGAAAGGACTGCACGAGAAATTAAAGGCTGGGAGATAGAGACAAACAAGAAGGAGAAATAGACACCAAGAATGAGACAGATGCAAGCGAAAGAAGGAAAAACCCTAAGAAAGATCCCAGACCTACATTCAAAGACTCGAGAATGGAGAGGGACTGAGAGACAGAGACACAAAAGGAGGAAAAAAGAGAAAGAAACAAAAAGAGAAACAAAAAGTGGATGCCCTGTCCTGTCTGGTCCAACCACGAGGCTTGTGTCTGTCCTGGAGGGAGGAAAGGTAGGGGCGCTGACCCCCTCTGGAAGGGACTAAGCTGCTGCCTCCGGACAGGAAAAGAGCTAAGCAAACCTTAGGGAGCGGGGTGGGGGTGGGGCTGGGGGGGTGGGGGTGGCGGTGAGTGCGAGGGGCCAGGAGGAAGGGTAAGTCCCCACTGGGTTCAGCACTGCACGAGGGAGAGCCAGGGTTAGGGGTGGCACGGGAGTGCCAACGTTTGCGCGGGCAGGAGGGGTGGGGGATGCTAGGGCGATTTTCCGCAGGATCCATGAACAGTAAGCTAGGCCCACCCCAGGGAGCTGCTTCCCTGGGATCCGCGAAAATGATATCATTTCCCTGCTTGGGAGCATTGAGCCCCAAAGAGGATAGGAACCCTACAGCGGACACCTAGTCAGTTTCAAACCTCTCTGTATCCAAAGAGGGGGGGATCCGAGGATCCACTGGGCCAGGGCATAGGGTAGACACGGGGAGTCATTTCTACACTGCTGGGCGACCAGAAAGCTCCTCCCCAGCAAAAGTTTATATATGGACCGACTCCCATAGGAAACTTCTTAATTAGGCCTCAGACCCCTGGAGAAACACGGATGCCCTTATGTCAACAGCGTTCCCAATTTAGCGACACCTCGGACCGAAAAGAGCTCGGCGGCAAATCGGGGTGAAAGTTTAAGAGGGAATAAGTGTGTAACAGACCCTCGCCAGACCTCACACACGCCGAAGGAAATATTTACAGCGAACTTGCCCAAGTAAACTTCCCCGCCTACGCACCATCCTTGCCCCGTCCCCCTCCCTTCTTTGTAAACTTCAGATGAACACCATTCGATCGCAACAGAGTCCGTCTGTCCCCTTTACAGTCGAGGCAAGCGGTGCGGTAGGGAAAAGTGGGACGGCTCAAGGCTTGGGGCCTTTCTCCTGCAAGGCGAGAGAAAGCCTCTCTACCGCATCGGTGGCCTGGGCTGGGGACAGCTGATTTGTTTTGCTTCCCCGACCTCCCATACAAACTTTATTTTCTGGGTCCTCTGCTCCCCCTTAAAGGTTAAAACACTCGCTTACAGTCACACACACTACCGCCTTAAAAGCCGCAGACATGACAGACAGGAGAGGGTTTAAAAATTAATTTACATATATTTTTAATTCTAGGTCTACCAATAAGTGAAAAACTCCTTTTGCAATTCGGAGACACCAAGAGATCCCTGGGTCTTCTTTGTGACCCGGCATTTGTCCTCCTTCTCCCTTCTGCCGCTCTTAAGGCACCCTCTTCCCGGACTCCGGTGAGGACCAGGCTCCTTCAACGTCCCCCCTGCGTCTTTTGTTGCGCATGAGGCCAAAGGAGAGAAGATCGAGGAGTCTGCGGAGAAAAAGAGCCCGCCGAGGGCCCGCGGCTGGAGCCTAAAGCCGGGGCCCGGGGCGCGCTGGCCGGGTGGGTTCTCCCGGAGGCCAGGGCCCGGCACAAGTCTTCGGAACAAGCTGGCCAATGTTTAACCCGAACGCAGTGGCCACCGGGCTGCTTTTGTTTGTTCGCAAATTAATCACCCAGCGCACGGCCGGCGCCAGAGTGGGTTTATCACCCACCGGGAGGGGGCCGCGGCAGGCACGCAGAGACAAAGAGGAGTTCGCACCTTCCCGCTTTTGATCCCAGAATTACGGCGGCCTCCCTGCATAATACGAGCCTCCTGGGGCCGAGTCTGGGAGGTCAGTCATAATTGGCGGAAGTTTGCAGACCATTAGCAAGATGTCGACATTTTTCGACCTGGAACCCCACAAACTTTCCTCTCCCCCTCTCCGTTGCGCGCTGCGGGTTGCGAGGGGAGGTGGGAGCCAGAAATGGCAAACTGGGGTGACCCCAGGGTTAAGTCAGAGCTTCGGGCAAAAATAGGCAATTGAAGGAGGGGACCAGCGTGAGGGGCAGAATTCGCTCTAGGTCCCCAGACAGAAGCCAGTCGAGATATTTACAAATAAAATCAGCAAGCTCCCTCCCATTTCCAAAATGGACCCGAGGCCAGATCGCGGAGGATCGGGTAGACACGTCTCTCTGCCCAGCGCGTGGATGCTTTGGGCACCAAGTGGGTGAGGAGGGGGTCAGTCGCAGTGTAGCTGCGGAACTTCTTTCCTTGCGCTCGAAGCGGCAGGACAGAGATTGGCCTGCGAGTGCAAGGAAAACCAGATCTCGGGGATTTGGGGCCACTCGAAGGCACCGCGAAGCGGCCCGAGGGCCCCAGAGGCGAGCGACGTGGGGGAGGGGGTGCTTGTTGCCTCCTGAGACTCATGAAACCCTGCAGTGACCTCCGTGGTCGGCAGAAGGAGGGGGGAGGCCTGGGCCCTCTCGCACTCTTCAGGATGGGGCCGCAGGGGACGCGGGAGGGGGCGTTGTGAGCCAACTCTTTGGGCCCCTGCCACCTCTTTCTTTTCTGTCTCTCTCTTCTTCTGTCTTCTTAACCACCGGGGGAGAGAGACACAGAGGACGCCAGAGAAAGACCCAAAGGGAAAGAAAGGGGCGACATGGAGCGCCAGACCGAGCGCGCAGAACCACTCTCTTCTCTCTGGTGACTTCAGGGAATTCTTAATGCTGGCGCCAAGCTCTCTTAACCATGTGCGTCAAAAATGCGAGGCTGGAGAAGCTTGTCGCCTCAAAAGTTCCTCCACTATCTCGGCGCGGTCGGCCTACAAGGGCACTGCACATTCACCCTTCACTTGCTGCCGCTTCGGGTCTAGGAGCCGGGGTTTACGGGGTGCACAGGCCAACGCGAGAGAGGCCTGTGCTGGCCTACACAGACCCACACATCCGAAGACGGGGGTTTCTTAACCCCCTAGGCCCCGAAATCGGCCCTTTCTCCATTCCCTTTCCATCCAAAGAAGCTCCCATCTCAGGAAAGGTAAAATAACATCCTCAAGATCTCCCTCCCTATGAGCAAGGACAGCCCAACTCATAGCCCCCTCCCCGCCCCCATGGGGAACTGTGGGTTTGGGGGCACCCTCGGACCCCGACGGGGAGCGGCGGTAGCAGAATTATCAACGCCGCTATCAGTAAGTAAGATCCAGTTGTCGCCCTCCCTCCGGCCCTCGCTGAGGCCCCCACCCTACCTGTACTGAAACCAGTCATCTCGCCTCTGGGGTGGGGGCGTTTCACCGTTTGTTTTACAAATTCGCCCCCGACTTCTGGCGAGATAGAGAAAGAACCGAGGCACCCAGAGATAAGTGCGATGCCTGGAGGAGATACCAGGCTGGCGCACCTCCCCCGACCAGCTCTCCCACCCGGTACCCGCAGCTCTGCACCCAGCCGGCCCCAGAGGTGAGGACAGCGGCTTGGATGGCACAGGCCCAGAACCTAGATCTTCGCTGTGTTCACTTTGTTCAGATCCTCCATTCTCCCTTCTACACCCACACACACATCCAGGTAGAATATGAGGGTCCGCATCCAAATGGAAGACGAGACCTAAAGGGTTGGTAGGTGTATTTCATAAAAATCCGAGTCCATCTCCCCCAGGGAGCGCAGACAGGGCCAGCCGTGCAGGCTGTGTACGTGTTTGTGTGTACGTGTTTTTCGGTTCGTGGCTCGGTCCCAGTATGTTGGCGCGTGTTCGGGTACAGACGCACTGGGGGTGTTTGGGTCTCTAATGTGCACGGCTGCGGGTGGGGCGCGGTGGAGAGGGAGTCCACACACGCGTGTGCTGAGATGTGGCTGCATCCATGTGCTTCCGTGTCCGTGAGCCCAGGCGCACGGGAGACCCGCACCGAGACACCCGAACTCGAGAGCCCTTTAGCGGCGGCCGGGCGGAGCTTGGCTCCACGTGGGGCTGGAGAGCGCGCAAGCCTGGAGTCTTGGCGCTCGCCTCGCGGCTGCTGCCGGCTTTTGTTGCGCGGAGCGGCCGAATGGCAGCTCGCGGGAGGTTCAGGCGCCCGCCCGGCTCGCCTGGGGACCCGGGAAAGAGGAAGAGCTGGAGAGAGAACCGGCCGCGGCTGTCGGAGAGGCGAGCCAAGCGCGCGAGAGGCGAGCGCCCCTGCCCGGCGCCCGGGCGCGCTCTCCGCCTTCCTGGCCCGGCTCGCTCGCTCGCTCCCTCCCTCTCTCCCTCCCCCTTCCTCCCGGGCCCTGCCTCCTCCCCCGATCGGCGGCTGGATGACTGAGGCATTTGAGACGTGGGCTGAGCGAGAGCGAGCGAGCTCAGCGGCTGCAGCGATCTCTCGATAAGCCACCTAGAGGCGACTCAGTGCGCGCGCTCCCCAGTGGCTCCCGCCCTCCCTCTGATCATGTTGACATATTCACAGGACAGGCAGTAGTACCGATGCGGCGCTGCGACGTTACAGTTTCCGACACCTTCTTTTTATAACTCGGCTCTATCCCCCAGCACTCGACCTGTGAAAACCACGCCTATGCAGCAACACAATTGGTCCGAAAGCGTCAAAGAGCCAATCAAGAGGCCTCCGGCTCCCCGCAGCCCACAGCGCAGCCCGACCTTCTAGAGCCGCCGAGCAGACGCCCGGGGAATTCTAGAGGCGGAGGAGGGTGGCGAGGAGCTCTCGCTTTCTCTCGCTCCCTTCCTCGCCTACTCCGTCTCTCTCTCTCTTTCTCTCTCTCTCTCTCTCTCTCTCTCCTTTCCATTTTCCCCCTCTAAATCCTCCCTGCCCTGCGCGCCTGGACGCAGATTTAGGAAGCGAATTCGCTCACGTTTTAGGACAAGGAAGAGAGGCACGGGAGAAGAGCTCTCTGCAAGATTCGGATTGAAACCCAGACACCCTCCGGAGGCTCGGAGCGGAGGAAGGAGGAGGAGGGCGAATGGAAGCCAGTTTGCAGTTCAAGTTTTGATAGCGCCGGTCGTAGGGGGTTTAAATCAGAATTGTTTTTTTTTTGTTTGTTTTTTTTTTTGTAAGAGAGACTTTTCCGCTCTCTCGCTCCCGGTGCAAGCCGGGTCTAGCGCAAGTGCAGACGCCTCCAGCGAGAAAGAGAGAGAGGAAGAGAGATAGGGAGGCGGGGAAGAAGAAAAAGGGAAGGTAAAAAGTCTAGGAGAACCATTCGCATTTGCAACAAAGAATCCAGGGACTGGGGAGAGATTCCCGGGACGGAGGGCTGGAGTGTCTATTTCGAGCTCAGCCGCGGGGCTCCGGCGCGAGCCGAGACCCTGCTCGCTCCTCTCGCTTCTGAAACCGACTTTCCCAAGCGGCTTTTTGAACACGCAAGGCACAAGAACAGTCACCCGAGCGACTATGTCTCCTGATTTTTCGCCTTGCCCTCTTTAAAAGCGGCATTCTCCTCCCCAAAAGACACTTCCCCTCCCTTTGAAGTGCTTTAGTTGTGCTTTCTTCCTTTTTTTTTTTTTCCTCTTTTTCTTTTGAACTATGTGCGGCTGGTAAACAAACCAACCAATCAACCAACCAAAAAAACCCCAAAAGCCAAAGACAGCAGCTGCGGACTTGTCCCCGGCTGGAGCCCAGCGCCCCGCCTGGAGTGGATGAGCCTCTCCATGAGAGATCCGGTCATTCCCGGGACAAGCATGGCCTACCATCCGTTCCTGCCTCACCGGGCGCCGGACTTCGCCATGAGCGCGGTGCTGGGTCACCAGCCGCCCTTCTTCCCTGCGCTGACGCTGCCTCCCAACGGCGCGGCGGCGCTCTCGCTGCCCGGCGCCCTGGCCAAGCCGATCATGGATCAATTGGTGGGGGCGGCGGAAACCGGCATCCCGTTCTCGTCCCTGGGGCCCCAGGCGCATCTGAGGCCTCTGAAGACCATGGAGCCCGAAGAAGAAGTGGAGGATGACCCCAAGGTGCACCTGGAGGCTAAAGAACTCTGGGATCAGTTTCACAAGCGGGGCACGGAGATGGTCATTACCAAGTCGGGAAGGTAAGCAAGGGTTTGGGGTCCCCGCCCCCCCAACTATTGGAAGGGTTTTCCTCCCTTTCTCCCTCTCCTCCCAGAACAGTCGGTTGGCGGGTTCTTACGGCTTGGACGAAAACTTAGTTCCCCTGGAAATGTGTACAGAGACTCTCCCAGGCCCTGCTCTAGTGGCAGAAAATTTCAGCTTACCTGGGCGTCTGCATAAGTGTTCCATGGGACTGCGTCCTGGCTTCCCTACAGAACAGTACCAGAATTTTTCAGTGGTGCACAGACATTCCGGCAGGAAGCAAGAAAAGCACCCCACTGCAAGAAGTTCACTCTTCAGACCTTTCTGGAATATCCTCATTTTTTGGTTGATGTGTTTTTTGTCTGTTGTATTTTGTACTCAGAGAGAAAAACTTACAGCCCTTTTCTTTTGTGATGGTGGTAGGAGGCCTTTTCTGCCCTTCAGCCTAGCCTCGGGGTCTGGAGGGGGCCTGAGCCTGCCTGCCAGGGACAGAGAGAAACCGAAGGACATTTTGGTTTGTTTGCCCACACCACTAAACGTGTGTCTGTAACCCCAGGGAGTTGAGCAGGCAATTTTGGATAATTAAGATATGTTTGCAGACCTCAGGAGGCAGTGGGGAGACATAGCACTGCTTTTTTAATGTGTGAATATTATAAACCATATTTTACGTAATGTTTAAAGGTCCTTGCCTGACCGAAACCTGCCTGGAAGAGAGGACCCTGTAACAAAATCACTGATTTTTTTTTTTTTAAAATGGCACTGAAGTCTATAAAGGCACAAAGTTGATCGGATAAAAATAAAACCCTCCTCTTGATGTCTTCAGCTTTCTGTCTCCTTCCAAGCTAAATGGGGCCAAAGTTTGGCATAAAATCCTTCTCCAACCCACAAGACATTTAGTTAGTTTCCCAGTGAAGTGTTTCCTTTTAAGTCAAGGGTACAGAATGCCAACACTTCTGTGAAATTAACAGCAATTTGGCGGCACGATCTTGCAGTTTTGGACTGGCGTAAGGAGCAGGGGAACGTGGCTAGCAGCTCCGTGGGCAGATGGGTTATGGGGCCTGGGAGTCGACCCCAATCCGCAAAATTCATTCTGAGAGCCTGCTTAAGTGCAGTTTCATTTCTCCAACTGCGGGATTGCTGTTCTGCAGCAGAGGGGGTGCTGCAACTTCATGTTTATTTCCTTGATAAATTTAACATTTTCTCATCAATGGGTGGTGGAAAATCCCGGTCTTGACTGACCACACTTTACCACAATCGTATCCCAAACCGTTTTGAACTATATACCCACAGAAAAAGACATGGACATGAATTTTCTGTAAAGAGGGCTATCTGTAAACTCATAGAGAGAAAAAAAATTTTTTTGAAAGAGTGATTAGACAATGTAGAGAAATGCAGTGCCACAATTCATTTGTTTTGAATCTTGGGACATCTAAATAAAGAGAAATTGAGCATATTTAATACTTTAGTTGTAGAAGAAAATTTTACAACCGGTTGCCCTGCTCTGAAAAGTATAAGCTCGCCAGTTAATAGAAAGTCTTCGATTTGGTTTAAGTGTTTTAGGGTAAATAGGAAATCAAACCTAGGCTTCTGAGTGATTTATTTTTCTTTTTTCTTTTCTATTCTTCCCTATTGTAGGCGAATGTTTCCTCCATTTAAAGTGAGATGTTCTGGGCTGGATAAGAAAGCCAAATACATTTTACTGATGGACATTATAGCTGCTGATGACTGCCGATATAAGTTTCACAATTCTCGGTGGATGGTGGCAGGTAAAGCTGACCCTGAAATGCCAAAGAGAATGTACATTCACCCGGACAGCCCCGCTACTGGGGAGCAGTGGATGTCTAAAGTCGTCACTTTCCACAAACTGAAACTCACCAACAACATTTCGGACAAACATGGATTTGTAAGTTTCATTGCTCCTTTCAGTTAAATTTTTCTTCATGCTGTCAAAGGCAGTGCTTCCCTATTTCTCGAGTTTCTAGCCCAGACCTCTCTCTTGCTTCCCGCTAAACATAGCAAACTTATCGAATCTGCAACAGAGCCAGAGAAAGGAGAGGATTCTGGGGTGTTTCTCCCGGATAATGGAAGGCCTGGCGTTCTAAAAGAAACAGTGGCAGGAAAACTTACCAGCTCATGTTCTCTAGCAATTCCAGCTCCTTGGTAGATGCCTGACCTGACAGTGGAGTTCAAAACCGATCATTACGATCTAAAATCAATTTCAAAGCTATGTGTTCATAAAGGATTTGTTTTGGTTTAAAACATCATACTTCTGTTTTCAAACCAGCCATATTATTTCTTGGAAAAGTTTAAGTTTCCCGGAGGCTGTACAATGTTGTTTAAATGATGCTAATACATTTTTTTTAACCTTTTTTTTTTTTTTTACTGAAAAAGAATTGATTGGGCATAGATGGAAGTCAGATTTACTAGAAATGAGGCTTAGATCTCTGGTAAAAAGTGGTGTGTGTGTGTGTGTGTGTGTGTGTGTGTGTGTGTGTTGGGAGTGTCTGTACGGATTCAGTGAGAGAGGGCTTAGAAACTTTTGGAAGACTGGGATTGCTTGTACAAGTCAGGCAAGGGACCTTTTGCCCCTTTCTCTAGCCCTCCCCAACATTTCAATAAAATAAACAGAGTGATAAGAGAGGCATAAGCAGAAAGATTAGGCCCAGGAAGACGTGAATAGCGCGGAAATATCTTCAGCGGGCAGGAATTGCATTTGAAGCCCTTGATTTGATTAAGGCGTAAATATTCCTCTCTAGAGTTCAGCCTTTCAGGGCTTTAAGTGGATTGGGCTCGGCAATTAGTGGGCGCTTAAAGTACTGAATCATTTTGTAAATTAAAATGCATGTTTTTCTCTATCTTTTAAGACTTTGGCCTTCCCAAGTGATCACGCAACGTGGCAGGGGAATTATAGTTTTGGTACTCAGGTAGGCTAGGGTTCAAGGTACGAATGATCCTTAGATGGTGAGGGTGGGGGGGACCCTTTGGAAATTGAAGAGCAATTTGGATTCTCCAGAAGATAACGTCTGTGGAGCAAAATGTACCCAGGAGGTACTCCAAGGAGGAGGTGGGCTCGGTAAAAGTGGTACAAGTGTAGTACCCTGCGGTGGGGGAAGATGTCAGCTTGGCAGGGGTCCTAAGATCCCATTTGTCCTGCTAAATCCTCTTTTTTTTTTTTTTTTTTATGTGTGTCTCTTCCCTGCCCCTGCAGACTATATTGAACTCCATGCACAAATACCAGCCCCGGTTCCACATTGTAAGAGCCAATGACATCTTGAAACTCCCTTATAGTACATTTCGGACATACTTATTCCCCGAAACTGAATTCATCGCCGTGACTGCATACCAAAATGACAAGGTAACTGAGAGGGCTTTCCTTTTTAATGGTAATGTTTCGCCTCCCCTTGAAGCTGCTTTGGGTCAGGGTGAGAAACTTACTAGAGAATTGGGATGAGAGCCTGGAGTTTTCTTTTGTGATTTTTGGAACATCGAGGTAGGGTGAGGAACACCAGCACCTTAAGGAGGCAGCAAAAACCTCTCAACCGGCTGTGAATCCAATGCTAAGTTTAAAAAAAAAAAATGCCAAAATCATTTTGTCACCAAGAAGCTCTTCTAGCTACTGTCGCTGTTGGCACCCACTCTCTGCCCCTCACCTCAGCTTCGCTCTGTCTGTTTCAAGGCTCATTCTCTTCCCCGTTCAGGAAGAAGGATCAAGAAATCAGGTTCAAAAGGAACCAGCTAAAAATTTAAGGCCAAAGCCATTTGGGATCCTGGGGGGAGAATCCTAGTGGAGACTAGTTTTTCACCCCTAACCAGAAATCCTGAGTAGCTGGTCTGGTTTTTATTACCTTTTATGCTGCTGTGTTTTTTATGATGTGTGTGTGTTTGTGTGTGTGTGTGTGTGTGTGTGCATGTGCACACACGTGTGCATGTGTGTGGTTGGAAAAACCTACCCTGATCGCAGGGTCATACTAATGCAGTTGTCTGGGCCTTTTGAGTTAAGGTGACCAAAGCCACCACTTCATTTGAAAATTTTTTTTTCTCTTGGGCCTAAAGCTGGGGATTAAAAGGACCCCCAAATAGAGAAGCACCTGATATCTAGAGTTATGGTGGCCTGAAGGTCATGGACACAGAGGAAGTGACCCTTGCTGCTGATTGACCCGTTTCCAGAATGGCAGTTAGCAAGGTTGTTCTGGGGGTGGGAGGAGGGGTTGGGACCCTGCCCTTCAACTTCTGAATCCTGGACTTCAGTGAGAGCCCACTTCGCCTGATGATACCGTGCATTTCAACTCACTGTCACTGTCAGTGGGTCCTTTGTAGACCTAGGATGGGGGTGTTCCAGACACATTTCTTTAGTCTGGGGACTAAGATATCATGACCCCCCTCTCCCTGCCAAGCCTGAAACCTGAAGTCTTGCATACAGCAATTTGTTCCAAGAACAAGAATCCAACCAAGGGGCCCTTTTTCCACCTCTGAGTAACTCTGTATATATAAATTTTTGCCCCCAAGGGGAAGGGATTTGAAAGATTACATACTATGGCATTTTTCTTCAGCATGCAAAACGCATGCTCCCTCTAGACCCAGAATCCTGTGAAACAAAGTTGTTAATGTAATAATAAAATGTAGCATTTTTGATCAGACAAAGAGGCCACGGGCCTTCTCCACTTAACGGCAGTGGCAGAGCATGTAAATGAAAACAAATGTTTCCAGTGGTCATTTCGTCTTTTACATCTGTAATTGTCAGTATTATAATTCCTCAAACCACCCCCCACCCCAGCAAAAAACCAAACTCATTCCAGCACAAGGATAGCGAGGCCCCATAAATCATGTATTAGATTCATGGAAAAGATTGGTGTGTGTGCTCTGTGTGTGTGTGTGTGTGTGTGTGTGTGTGTGTGTGTTTGGAGGCAGGGGAGTACGCCATAACATATATTATGATTAATTGCACTGTGTAAAAACTCAAAATGAAAGCATAATTTTAAGATCTACAAGTTGTCCCTCCTGACAACTTTGACAACATTTCCATTTCTAAACCTAAGCTGTTGGCTGCCCAAAGAAAAGAATTTCTTTGGGTAATTTCAGCCTGGAATCCCTGGTGTAGCCTCATGGGAGATGCAAGCCCTGGTACAGTTGCCTTTGATTTTTCCTCTCCATTTTCTCCAATCTGCTGCCATTTCCTCCTTTCCCCGGCATATCCATATGACTTCTGTTGGTAGTCACATTCTAGGAGACTACTGAGTTGGGAAAAACACTCCCAAAACATTCTGGAAAATGAAGTCAATGTCTCTGTCTTGTTTGTATCTCCTCCTCTAGATAACTCAGTTAAAAATAGACAACAACCCTTTTGCAAAAGGTTTTCGGGACACTGGAAATGGCAGGAGAGAAAAACGGTGAGTTGAAACATTTATTTCTCAGATAATTGAGAAAAATCACTTTTCTAGGCTCTAACTCTCAAGTATTGGAAGTGGGATGCAGGGACTTACAATGAAAAGAGTGGGTGGTAATAATTACTTCCCCACTGCTGGAAACACTGGACTTTTTCTACCTCCTACTTGTTGCCATTAAGGAAATTAACTAGGCTACACCATAGTTATCTCTGGAAGAAAAACATTGGGAATCACAGATTATATAGGGATGCCCACGCATTTCCTAATTTTACGTTCTTCCTGGGCAGGTTCCAGGAAAGGACCAAATCATTCACAAAGTGCTTCGGAATCTTTGCAGTCTTGTCTTTCAAATACCATCAGACAGAGCTGGGGGCCCCTTGAGAGATCGAAGACCCCCTCCTTCATGGGGATGTGTATCATTTTGCATTAAGTTGACAGCTGGAGAGTATATGAAATAAGATCTCCCTCCTCCACCCCTTTTCAAAGAATTTCTAAAATCCAGAAAATCACCCCCAAATTTTAACCTATATCCCCCTTGGGATGGGCATTAAAAAAATAATTTCTAACATCCAAATAGAATTTTATTCCAATTAATGTGTTGGTAAAATGATTACAGTGAAGTGCACCATGAAATAATACTTCTTCCCAATTGTAGCAAACACCCAGAAGTCTGGTAGGCTGGGGACACACAGCGTTGTGTTTGCAGGGTGGGACACCCAGTTCCCCCTCTGTAAGGCCAGCACTTCAGCCATCCGTGGCTAGCTCCAACCTCTCTTCTTGCTTTGAAATAAGATTTCACAGCCCCAAGCAAATGCCTTTTCCCAATGAAACCCCAATACTGAAGAAATGGAAGGAAGCCTCTGCCTTCCTCCCTGCCCCTCGCCACACTCTTTAGCACAGGTAGAGGGGTCAGAACAATGCTTGGGTTTGTGTGACTGCCCTGGGGCCAGCAGATTTCAGAGAATTAGTGCTGTCCGTGGGCGGCAGGCGGGTGAGGTGTGTATGTGCCGCCTTGGAAAGGGCAAGGGAAACAAAGGGGGGAAATGTATGTTACATTCTGTGACACTGGGTGTGGGCTTCTGCCACAGAAAACAGCTCACCCTGCAGTCCATGAGAGTGTTCGATGAAAGACACAAAAAGGAGAATGGGACCTCGGACGAGTCCTCCAGTGAACAGGCGGCCTTCAACTGCTTCGCTCAGGCTTCTTCCCCGGCAGTCTCCACCGTAGGGACATCAAACCTCAAAGGTAGGGCTGGTCACCTCTGTGATGATTGGACTGCAGCTCTTGGTGGCCTGGAAGAGTGAAGAGGATGGGGCACAGAGCAGGGTACTTGTCCTTTAAAAGCTTCAGACCCTTCTAGAAAGACCAAAGTTCAAAAAGGGCTATCAGTTGTATACCACCCCCCCACACACCTCCCTAAGGTAGTATAAGGACAGCTCAGAACCCCTTCCACCAAATCCTTATTCGCCTGGTGAGTCTTCCAACTGCTGACTTTTCACCATCTTTGAACTCTAGGTTAAACTGTGTTGGGCTGGGGAAAGGGAGGGATTCTCTGCTACCTGGAGCAGGGAAGGTGGCTGAGAAAACATCCACCTATAGAGCAACCATTGACCTGGGAGAGGAGGTGGAGCACTGGGGATCTGCAGGGCCTGTGGAGTCTGGGGGTGGGAGTGGACAAGGTGGTTCGAATCCCTAGTCAGTTTCCTGTGTTTAAAGAGCAAGCGCTATTTATTTGGAAAGACACACACACACACTGTCAATGGGAAGAAACCTGTTTTTAGTGAAGTCAAATGAAAGTCCTTTATGTCTTCAATCCATTTAAGCCTTAAACATAAAATAGGATCCTTTTTTCTTTTTGCTGGTAGGACACCCACAGAGGGTGTGGTGAAAGCAAAAAAGAATCTAGAATTGTCCCCAGGCAGTGAGCGGCCTGCCCAGCACCCATCTCTGTGTGCAGAGACTGGGGAAAACTGGGAGAAGGCCCAAGTGTAGTGTGTGTCTTGAGGGAAGGGTGTCCCTTTTTGCCATTACCAATTCAGATGCCAGGGCTCTCTCCAAACAAATCCTTCCAGAATAATTCACAAATCTGTGGAAGGTACTGATCTCTGTCACTCACTAAACAAAGACACTGGGAGTCATTGGAATATGTTCCACTAGTGACTTTTAAAGTTAGTTTTTATTTTTAAAGAGCTAATTTTCAATGGAATGGAAAGTGGATGTAAAGGCTTTGTCTGACACAACAGGTGCCCAATGGATGCTTATAAAAAAATAAGCAAAATTCCTTATAATAATAAGGAATATTATTATATTACGAATATAATAAGAAGAACTACTGATTTGGGAGGTATCCATCTAAGGGGGGGTAAACTCTTATCTAGATACTTTAAGTTCATTAATAGCTTATTAATCTCCCTGCCAAATTGTTAGGTTTGATTACCCCCATTTTGCAGATGAGAAAACTGAGGTTCAGAGAGGTTAAGGGGGTTACACGGCCAGTAAGGGACGAGTTGGGATTCAAACCTGGGAACTGGAGTTCCACTGGCCCAATTGGGAGCTAACACCCTTCTGCCTCGCTGGTTTTCTTTTTTTTTTTTTCTTCTCCTGTGATAGATTTATGTCCCAGCGAGGGGGAGAGCGACGCCGAGGCCGAGAGCAAAGAGGAGCACGGCCCCGAGGCCTGCGACGCAGCCAAGATCTCCACCACCACGTCGGAGGAGCCGTGCCGCGACAAGGGCAGCCCGGCGGTCAAGGCGCACCTCTTCGCGGCGGAGCCCGGCGGCCGGCCCCGGGACAGCGGGCGGCTGGACAAGGCGTCGCCCGACTCGCGCCACAGCCCGGCCACCATCTCATCCAGCACCCGCGGCCTGGGCGCCGAGGAGCGCAGGAGCCCGGGCCGCGAGGGCGCAGCGGCGTCCAAGGCGGAGGAGGCGCGCGCGCTGCCGGGCAAGGAGGCCTTCGCGCCGCTCACGGTGCAGACGGACGCGGCCGCGCACCTGGCGCAGGGCCCCCTGCCCGGCCTCGGCTTCGCCCCGGGCCTGGCGGGCCAGCAGTTCTTCAATGGGCACCCGCTCTTCCTGCACCCCGGCCAGTTCGCCATGGGCAGCGCCTTCTCCAGCATGGCAGCCGGCATGGGGCCCCTGCTGGCCACCGTGTCCGGGGCCTCCACCGGCGTCTCAGGCCTGGATTCCACGGCCATGGCCTCTGCCGCCGCGGCGCAGGGACTGTCCGGGGCGTCTGCGGCCACCCTGCCCTTCCACCTCCAGCAGCATGTCCTGGCGTCTCAGGTATTTATCCTTCCTCCTGCCTCGTCCCCGCCCCGCCCCCATTCCCTCTAGTTTCTCTGTCCTTTGATACCAGATCCTCACCCAGCCCCCTTGCCTAGTAGCTTTAAATAATAATGATAATTAATAATAATTTTATTAAGCCATTACTAGGTTTAAGGCTTATCTCACCGAGTGATCATGACCTCCCCCCCAAAAAAAACCCAAAAACTTAAAAATGTTTTCCTAAGTTCAGGGCTGTTTCCACCAGACTAGGTAGGCAGTAATAGTGATTACTGCTCTGCATAGCACTTACTTTGGACCAGGCACTCTTTTAAGTGCTTGATCTATTCTGATTCATTGATCTAACCTTTTAGTGCTACTTTTATCATTTCCACTTTACAAATGAAGGGGAAGGGGCCCAGAGATGTTGAGTAACTTGTCCAAGGTCACACAGCTGGTACTCCATGGAGCTGAGACTCTATCCCAGCCTGACTGACTCCAGGGCCTCTTTGAGGGTTTTTCATTTTAGTCTCAGAGCTGAAATGTCTCCTACGTGTCTCATAGCCAACCCTCCCCCAGGAATTGGACTAGAGAGAGACCAAGGCCTGGGAAGGGGAACTGACTTCCTGAGTGGGGAGTTGAGTCTTGAGTCTTCCAGTCTTGTCCTTGCATTCAAAGCTCTTCTCCCCACCCTAACCCCAAGCCAGCCAGCCTATTCCTCACAGGGTTAGTGGTTTGTGCACACGTGGGAAATGTCAGAGGAGAGGGACCGGTGGAGGCTGGAGCAGGCCTGGTGGTCTGTGTATGGTTCAGACAGCACAGCGTGGCTGGGGAGAAGTCTCAGGCAGCTAGAAACACTCTGAACCCAGTGAAAAGGTTCCATGATGTTTTCTGCATGCTGTTGCCTTTTGTTTTGTCTAAGCACATTCGTCTCCCTTCCCTGAGCCAAGAGGCAGGATTGCCCTCCCCCCCTGGGAAAGAGGGAGCTGAGAAAAAGGTTGGCTTCTGACAGTTCTCAATTCTTCCCAGCTCCTCTGCTGGCTTCTCCTGGAGACCATGTCATAGGTGGGCAGGTGCTGGGGGCCAGTGGCTGCCTGGGCAAACAAACACCAATGGTGCCTCAAGGCACCGTACAGAGAGAAGTGGCCCAGGCCAGGGTCCCCGTGTCTTAAATTCTGTTTCTGCCAGTTACTAGCCCAGTGAATTGTTGAACTCCTGGGGCCTGCCTCAGCTTCCCACCTGTAACACCAGCATATGGGGCTGGTGGATTTCTTTGTCCCTGTTTATAAAAAATGCCCTTTTATTCCCCCCCCCATTTCCTTTTGCTTAAGATCTTCCTTGGGATTTTTTTTCACCCCTAGGATTGGTGTGGGAGGATTTGTGGGGCTGGGATAGGGACAACAAAGACAAAAAAAATTATGCCTAATAACTTATGCCTTTTTGTTTTCCCTCAGCCAACTTTGTGGGGTGGACTGAATCTGTAGTCCCATTTAACAGGTGCAACAACTGACTCTTAGCGGGAATCCCTGACAGTCCACGTGTGCCTAGCATAGGGCAGGCATTAGCTCATTTAATATCCACAAACTCCCCGATACTTATGTGAATTACTTACTACTTCCCCGTTTCATTTCGTATAAGGAAGCTGAGGCACAGGGTGTTAAGTCCCTCTGTCTAAGGTGACACAGCTAAGATTTGAACCTGAGAAGTCCAAGTCGTCCCCACTCCCCAAAAGGAAAAGGATTAATGGCTTGCCCGAGGTGGGAGGAAGGAGGTGGAAGAGGCTGGCTTCTCCCCGCTCTGCAGGCCCTGCTCGGCTGACTCTGCGTGTGCGTTTCTCTTCCTTCCCCAGGGCCTGGCCATGTCGCCTTTCGGAAGCCTGTTCCCTTACCCCTACACGTACATGGCGGCTGCGGCGGCCGCCTCCTCCGCAGCGGCCTCCGGCTCGGTGCACCGCCACCCGTTCCTCAATCTGAACACCATGCGCCCGCGGCTGCGCTACAGCCCCTACTCCATCCCGGTGCCGGTGCCCGACAGCAGCAGCCTGCTCACCACGGCCCTGCCCTCCATGGCGGCGGCCGCGGGGCCCCTGGACGCCAAAGCCACTGCCCTGGCGGCCAGCCCGGCCTCGGTGGCCGTGGACTCGGGCTCTGAACTGAACAGCCGCTCCTCCACGCTGTCCTCCAGCTCCGTGTCCTTGTCGCCCAAACTCTGCTCCGAGAAAGAGGCGGCCACCAGCGAACTGCAGAGCATCCAGCGGTTGGTCAGCGGCTTGGAAGCCAAGCCGGACAGATCCCGCAGCGCGTCGCCGTAAACCCCTCCCGGAGAAGGTCTCTTCATTCCAGTCCAGTCGAGTCTGCAGTGCACTTTGTCGGATGTAAAATAAACCACGGGCCTCCGTGGGGTTAGCCCTGCCTTTTGCAGTCGTGTCTGGGAAGGGGCCGGACTCCCTCGAGAGAATGTACTAGAGACAGGCCCTGTCTTCTTGGCGTGGTTTATATATCCGGGATCTGGCTCCCATTCCGGGGCTCAGAAACGTCTGTTGCATTGGGCTGTTGGGGGTGGAAGTTCAAACATTTGTGTCCAGAGAAACTTCCAGCAAGGCTGGTCTGGGAGCTGTGGCTGAAGAAAGCAGTAGCCAAGCCCACCAGGAGGGGAGGTGTTCAAAGCCATCTGTCTCCCTCAGTGTGGATTTATATATATATATATATTTTTTTTTCTTTCCTTCACTGTGTCAAGTGGAAACAAAAACAAATAAAATTAAAAAAAATCGGGACAAATGAATACATTAACATGATTCTGTTTGCGGAGATTAAAAATTTTATAGTGACTTGCCTATCAGTTCTCAATAAATTACTGAGCAGCATTGTTTGGGTGGGGAAGTCCCTGCCATCCTTGTTTAGTCTATATTAAGGAAATCTGTGTCTTTTTAATATTCTTGTGATGTTTTAAGAGCCGCTATAGGTCTCTTCTTGCATGTTCCACAGTGATGTATTTGTGGGTTTTATTTTGAATGCTTGCTTTTAGAGAGAAAACAGTATAACCCCACGCCCTTCTCCCCATCCTGTGTCCTCAAAAATCGGAGACCCCAAGGGGGAGGGAGGATTTAGAGGGAAGAAGGGTGGAAAACACACACAAAAATGAATTTATTTTATCTAAGCTGTGTAGCAGCAATCATGTTGTCCCTCTTTGGCAGTTCTCTTTCCTGTATATGCAATAACAAGGTTTTAAAAAAAATAATAAAGAAGTGCGACTATTAGACAAAGTATTTATGTAATTATTTGATAACTTGTAAATAGGTGGAATATGAATGCTTGGAAAATTAAACTTTAATTTATTGACATTGTATATAGCTCTATGTAAATAGGATTGCAACTGTTGGGTTTTGTGTTCTTGTTTTCCTTTAGTCGGTTTTATTTCCAGGTCACAGAATTGGCTGTTTCACACTAGAAAACACACTTTCTGCACCAACACAAACACACGTGCAAAAGAGCTGTTTGCAAAATATTTTTTTTCTTTTTCAATGTCCCAAAGTTGGGGAGAGTGCTATTTCCTATTTTAGCCAAAATTGGGGAGAGGTGCCATTTTCCGGCTCTACTTTAAATCCCTTAAAACGTAACTCAGATTGCCGTGGGGAGGAAGGAGTGTAGAGACCATGGTTTGACTTTCTAAGTTTTCTTTTGTATTCGCATTTGCTCCTCTCTGATTTTCCTCAGAACAAAGTGGAATTAATTTACTACTGTTGTCGATATTGATGGTGTTTTGAATTGGTGCCTACAGAGATCCACGGTTCAAAAGTCAGGTGCTGAGAGATGGTTTAAACACAAAAGTTCGTGAAGGTATATTTTGTGTTGTAGTTGTTGATGAGTTCTTTGGTTTTCTGTATTATTTTCCCCCCCTCTCTTTAAAACATCACTGAAATTTCAATAAATTTTTATTGAAACGTTTTTTGGCCTTGCGTTAAATGCTTTCTTTAGTAACCTTTTCCTGAAGGGGGAGAGTTAGGGAAGGATTTGGTCTCTTCTTGTTTCCCCTAGCCCCTTCCATTCGCCTTTAAATAATTAAGACCGCCCCCAGCGTACCAAAATAAGAAGTCACTCAAGTTACAAAGCTAAAAACAAAAGTCCCTTACTCCAGCGAAGGGAGCCCGCTTCAATCCGAAATTACTTTTCCTTTAAATTAGGGAGCAAAACGGAAGAAGGAAAGGGCCTGATTAGAATTCGAAAAGAATAGCAATTTCGGATATTTCAGTTTTAATGGAAAAAGACAGCCTTGTACCCTAAGTCAGCTTTTCCCACACGGATCCGACCAAAAATAAGTTCGAGCGCGACGAATGTTTTTCGTTTTAAGCTCTGCTCTCCCTTTTGACAGCGATCTGGGAAACCCAAGTCGAAAAATACCTCCTTGCACCAGTGTATTTGGCGCGGGAAAAGGCCAGCAGAATCCCCTCTCGGCCAGACTGGCCCTCCGGGTTGCAGCAGGCAGGAGTGAACGCCTCCGCCCGCCGCACGCAGACACCCGGCAGTCCCTGGTGTCTCAGATTGAACCAGGCTGGCCCAAGGCGCCCCTGCGAGGCCCCATCCATCCCGAGCGGTGCGTGCGAAGCGCGGCCAGCTCCGCGCAAACTTAGCTGTGTCACGCGAGGGAGGAGGAAAGTGTTCCTTGCAAGGGAAAGGTAATTCCAGGGAGCATATTTAACCCCCTCCCAGGGAAAAGTCACCCAGGAGGTTGACATCTTCCCTTCGTTCTCTCTCCTCCAGCCAGGCCCCAGGCAGTTTGGGGAGTTGCCTTTTGAAGTTCAATTTATCTTTGAAACATTCAATAAAAAATGGCGAGGCGGTGTCAGTCATTTGGTCTCCGCACCCCCGGGCTAGCCTCCGAGGTGTGTGTATGTCCGGGGGAGGGGGGCGGCCTGGGAAGGTTCTCTAGGGTTAGTCCTTAGGTCTTTTCTTGCCCTGGGGGCCGTGACGTGAAGACCAAGCCGGAGCCTGCCTGGCGGCTGCCTCCCTCCCCACCCCCACCCCCCACCCCCCTGGAGCCAGCCAGCCAGGCCTCACGTCCCTGTCACCTTCGGGCCTGTTGAATGGCCGGCTAGGAGGACGCCTCCTCCCCTCCCTCATCCTGGACTTGGAAGGGGATCCAGGTCGAGACCTTTTGGAGAGGGAGGCAAAGCCCTTCCCATCTCGGCCCGGCACGTGGGGACCCCTCCAGACTCCCCTGCGCTGTCTCCAGGGGTGGGAGGGCAGACAACCGGGAGCGGGGTGAAGTCGGAGGGCCTGAGCTGAGGGCACGGGGACCTTGGGGCGCTAGCTCCTCTGGAGGGCTGGGAGAATTCTAGAACGCTGGCTTTACGCGCAGCCCCTGCTGCCGAATGGGGCCGATTTTGGCCCAAAGATAACGCGCGGCTGCCTGCGCCCCTGAGAAGGTGGTAGTTGGCTGCTTGCTGCGCCTGCGGAGAAAATAGCTCAGCCCCAAAGAAGCGAGAAATACTTCTCTTTCTCAGTGCAGATGTGCCTACCTCCTACCCACCCCACCCCACCCCACCCCCTGGATTCGGGGACAGTGCTCAGGCGCGTGTCCAGCCTCTCCTACTGGCTTTCCTTTTTTTTTTTTTTTAATCTCCTGTATATCTTATTTGTATATAGTGATGTTAATGAGTAACTCTTGTGGCGCTGACGGACGGGGGGTGAAAGGCTCGCAATCTCTGTGGATTTCGTTGCTATTACTCACCTGGCGCCGGTCGCAATCTCGCCGCGGGCTTTATGGTGGCGGCGGCCGCCGAGGAGGCCACTCGGGGCCGCCGCCTTCGCCCTTTTCCCGGGCTTCGAGTGCCACCTATCTGTCTGGCCCACGAATGCGCCCTGGGCGCGGCCGCTCGCACCGCACCCCAGCGCCTCCTCGGTCCCGGAGCTTGGGCGCTTCGCCTTTGCCCCTTCTCGTGCCGCCCCCTGCCCCCAGTCCCCGCTCCCCTCCACCTCCCCCTCCACCCCCATCCTCAGCATCGGAAGAAGCTGCCGTCCTCTCTTTCCGGGATATCACTTTCACTCCCCTTTGGGCCTCAGATGAGAAAAACAGCCCTTCTCTCCTCTGGGTTTCCAAAGAACGTTCGAAAATTCACTGAGAGGACCCTCGCTCATAATTCTCTCGCAAGGAACCTTATGCTCCGTGTGGAACTCTCCTATAGACCCCTGTTCTAGACCCCTCCCTGCAAGGAATAGCCTGATTTCCTGATGGGTAGAGAAAGGACACTCCTCTTCCCAATATACACACCTTACATTCTATCCCGGGTACAACTTCCCTTTGCCTTCTCGAGTCTACAGGGACAAAGGCCACGGCTCGTGGGAGCAGCAGTCCATACGGTCCCCGGCGGGGGTCAGCTACTGCAGCCTGCAGGGCCCAGCGACTTCGTGATTTGTAGATTTAAGGTGACAAATGCGGGTGCCGGCCAAAGGCCTCCGGCCCCTGTCTGTCGGGAAGGTCGGCTCCAAGCCTGGCTGCGCCCTGGCGTCTGAGACCAGCGGAGGGGCGGGGGTGGGGTCGCCTTTTGCTGTGCTTTGAGCCGGGGGTAAAGGCGTCCCGGTTCCTGCTGACCTCCCGGCGCTAATTGCAGGGGCCGGAGGGCGCGCTCGGGCAGAGGTAGGGGTCACGACCCTGCACTCCCTCCTCCCGAGATCTGGGCAACCCCGAAGGAGCCCAGTGTGTGCAGGCGGGCGTGTGCGTGTGGGCAGGACCTCTCTCTGATCTGCGCTGTCCTGGGACCCACCCTTTCTTTGTGGGGACAGTTCTCCACGTGTAGGCCCTTAAAAAATTTCCATCCAAGAAGGAAAAGCCGGGCTCTGACCTTTCCCTTAAGCCAGCAGACATGCAGCCGCCTTCGGGCGCTGCAAGAGGCTTGAAATGCTTCACGTCCGCGTGATTTCTGCCTCGCTGGTTTCCAAATTTGACCTCACGGCAACCAGCCAAGAGAGTGGTTGTCTGGGTTGTAGGTACAACGCTTTGAGAGGCGACCTGCGCTGTTGTGTACGTGGCCATATATGTTCCTACCTATGGGTAGCTGTTGGGATGTTTGCATTCCGGGACCAGGAACTGCAGGTGTTAGAAGGACATGTGTGTGTTTGCCTGTACTTCGCGTGCTCCATCTGTAGACGTCGCTTCCAATTTCGATTTAGAAGTTCATGCCCAAGACAGTTCCGGATGTAGATGCATTTGGTTGTTTTATAATCAAGATGCGTATAATCAAGAAGTATATGTTGCAGATGTGGGCGTTCAAAGTACACGTAACAACAATAATAAAAATAGCTGGCATGTAAGGGCCACGTGCTGGAGACAGGCACTCAGTTAAGAACCCCACAAAAGTGACCTCCGTTAGCCCTCACAATTAACCCTTTAAGGTGTGTATGATTTTTACCTCTGTTTTACAAAGGAGGAAACCGAGGTACAAAACAGTTAAGTTACTTACTTAAGATCCTCCGGGGAAATTATGGGGCCAGAATTTGAACCGACGGTGGGGTGGGGGCTCCAGACTAATTCAGGTGGAGGTGTAGGTACCTGGGGTGGGTATGTCCTGGAGCTAGAGAAATCTGTGGGTGTGCTCTGGATCTTGGAGTGTGTCTCACACATTTATTTATACGAGACATTTCACTTTCTCCGTGCATCTGTTGCTCAGTGTGAAAGTACAGCTTTTATTTCCGCGTTCCACTCCCGGGCCCAGGCTTCTCTGTGTCCTGGAACACCCACCCGGGCTAAGACTGCGGGTTTGGGGCCTTTGTCCCCAGGTAGGCCAAGAGAGAGATTGGTTGGGCATGGAAACCCCCATTTGAAAGCGTCTGGGGCGGGGCACTGAAGCAGATAGAGTGTTCTGCGGCTCTGAGCCTACAGGGAAGCGGCGAGGGACAGAGGAAATTGCAACAGCGCCCGTGCGCGCTAGGGCGGGCAGGGCGACCACTCCAAGGTTTCCCTCTCCCTCGGGTCCTGGCTTTGGGTGTCTCAGGCTTTCCTCCTCCCGCCTCGGATCCTGCCCCGAGCATCTAGCGTTTGCTGTGCTCTTATCTGCCCTGGCGCAAAGGGTACCCGAGCGCAGTCCTGGAGCTGCGGGTTGGGACTCTGTGGGCGCAAAGATCACTTGCTCTTTCCTGCTTCCACGCTGCCTGGATTCCAGGAAGCTAAGCAGACTTAGCTTTTCTCCTCTGCTCTCTTACTTCTAACTCTTTGGCCCCAGCTGAAGCTGAGGGCTCAGCTCGTGGAAGGATGAAATCTACGGACAAGCTGAAGAAGAGGTGCCAAGGGCACCGCGAAGGAAAAGCAGTGCCTGGTTAGGGGCCGCGTGGCCCAAGTTCCCTCGGCCTGGGCATGTGCAGGCCCCATGCGCCTAGAGAACCAGGGCCTGGGTCTGGCAGAGGTGAAGACAAAAGTGGCTTGGGTAGGGAAGAGCTCTTGCGCCCCAACGCAAGGCGCTTTCTGCCGCGCAGCTGGGGTGAAGTCTGGCGGCCTTGGCGGCCTGGGTCTCACAGCTTTGGCGCAGTCGCTAGAATGGAGGGCAAAAGTGAGGCGTGTTGCGGGTAACACAACCCTTCGGAACCTGGACAGGTACTGTCCCAGTCGTCGGGCCTTCTGCCTCCCCCCACCCGCAAGCCCAAAGATCCCAGTCCGCCAGTCTATTTGAGCTTTTGAAATGCGATCCCCCAGGCCACTTGGGTTTCCAGCTAATGACCCGGGCTCTGGTTTCGGGTTGGGGAATCGCACCCGGAGGAGAGGCTTGCTTCCACCCCAGGCCCGCGCACTCAAATCTCACCTAGGTTCTCTTCCCGCCCGTGCGTGGCAGGTCCAGGAAGGTGCGCCCCTTGCCCCCTCCAAGGTTCTGGAAGGATCCAGGACACCGCAGGCACCAAACCGACACTGGCGCTAAAACTGTCTTCCTGCCACTTTTGCGCGTGGTCGTCTGCCCCATTCCCCAGCGCGGGCAACTTTGACATAACCTTTCTGTCGTTTTTATGCAGGGACCAGGCGCCCTCACAAGCGCTGTAGCGCCAGCTGCCTCTGGTCGCCACTTTTGTCGCCCTTAACCCTCCCAACCCAGCCACAGAGCTGCGGTGCCAGCCTGTTGGAAGGTCCAGGGCTGGCAGTGCATCTGCCGACAGCGCAGCCCCGACCCCAACCGACACCCGGCCTTCCCTTGGAGCCCACCCTCCCAGGCCAGAACTGTTTCTCTAACGGGGCATTCCCGAGACTCCTAAGAGGAGACGAGGGCCCATGACCTGCAGGGAGTCCCCTGAAACCATATACAAAAGTTTGATCTTGTGCATATGTGCACATTTTTTGAGGGGACCCTACAATTTCTTTCAGATTCTCCAAGGTGTGTGAGCCCAACCAAATTAAGACCCACCGACTGTTCTGGAGCCAATAAGAAATGGGAAAGGGGGAACATTGGGGTGGGCCCTGGGGATTCTCTTGGCTAGGTAGAATTTAGGGACTTTGCCTCTCTCTCTCTCACTCTCATTCAGGGAAGGACACTATTTCCTTGCTTATTTTAAAGCTAAGCCTGAAAGCCTCAGGCATTATATAATTTGTTGATTCATTAATGATATTAACTTATCAACCCGATGATTATGAACAGTCATTATCATCCCCAATGAATTCTGTGTCAATTTCCTGTTGCCAGGGTCACCCCCACTCAGCTGTCGCAGGTAATAAAAGGAAACCACTTTTCATAAAACAAAATGACTTTCTTTCTAGATGCCTCCCACCTGAAGATCAAGGGTAAAAAGAGCTGCAGGGGGTCCTCGTGGTGGAAAGATTATTGGGGTCCCTGTTGAGAGTTTCCTAACCTGGACACCCCCTCTCCTCCCGCCTCCACATCCATCATAGGGATGTGATGATAGAGGCAGGTTTCATCTTTGTTTAGATCTTTGGAAAGACTTTGTTCTTTCATTAAAGCCACACCTGGTGGAATGGGGGCTCGAACTTTGGAAGATAGGTGTGCATGGGTTGGAGGGGGATAGTTTCAGGCCTGAGGATCACCTGAGCCTTTTCCTCAAAGCGAAATTAACAAGGGGAAGGCTGGGACCTCTTTCAGCACAGATAATTCCCTTTATCTTTATTGCCCGGCAGAGCCCAGAACGAAATAGGCACCTACCCCGAACGTGTGTGGGCCGAGTCTAAACATGTCCAAGGATCCCACTAATTTGGAAGGCAGACGTTATGGTGGTTATGGTGGATATATTTTCTCTGTGTCATTTTCCTCTCTTGTGTCTCTTTCTCTTTTTATTCAGGCATACATGCTAATAGCATATCAAAATTCACAAACATAAAGGAACATTAGAAATGCCGCAGAATGTTCAAGGGAACAGGGAGTTGTTTTTCTTTCCACCTCCGGGATAAAACAGGAGCCCATCATCCCTGGGCCCTGCCTAAATAAATCCCTCTTGATCATTCACACTTGGCCACGTAGGGATGGATTTCCTCCTGGCGTCAAGGCAAGATTGAATTCGGACACGATGGGGTGACCTAAGGCTACCTACCTCTCCCCACGGTCCCTGTTCTGCCCCCTACACTCCAATCCAGCCCCCAACAACCTCCATTCCATTCCAAACTTCTCTCCAAAAACTTTCTAGAAGACAAATCACAAGTGTAGATGGCTAGGCCAGTGTTTGGTGACAGCCTGTGTCTGCTTTGCTGGGGACTGGGGACACTGTGCCTTTTCTCTATTTGTTGATAGACAGGTCGTTTCTGCACTGGTTTTTATTTGACATTAAAGTTCTCCTGGTGTTAATTCCCCGATTTCTGGAAACATCCTGGTCTCTGAGGTGGGGCAGAGAGGTCCAAACAGGAAGGAACTGCAGTCAGTCCGTATGACCTCTTATTTCTTCCTAGGGGACAAATTCAAGCTACCTGTTTTGCAAAGCTGGGGGAAGGGAGGATACGTAAATAAAAGAACTTCCCCTGGGCGCCCTGGCCTTGGCTAGGCCGTTCCTTTGCCGCCATCTGCTGGTTTCATGGGGAAGTGCATGGGGCTTTTCCAATCCTGGGAGGCTGAGTCCCGCGTTCATTTATCATTCATTCGTTCAGCAAATTATCATCGCTGAGACCTGGTCTCTGTTCTCATGGAGCGTGCATTCCAGTGAAGGAAGCCTCATGGCCATTCCTTGAAAGTAAGATATAAAGAGAGGATGGTGGCAAGGGAAAGAACTGGAATGTGGAGGCAGAAAAATGGGACTGAGCCCAGCCCAGGTGGCTCACACCTGTAATCCCAGCACTTTGGGAGGCCGAGGCAGGAGGATCGCTTGAGGCCAGGAGTTTGAGACCAGCCTGGTCAACATAGTGAGACTTCTATCTCTATAAAAAATTTAAAAATTTAGGCCAGGCAAGGTGGCTCACACCTGTAATCCTAGCACTCTGGGAGACCGAGGAGGGAGGATTGTTTCAGGTCAGACCAGCTTCAGCGAGAGCAAGAACCCATCTCTACAAAAAAAAAATAGAAAAATTATCCAGGTGTGGTAATGTGCACCTGTAGTGCCAGCTACTTGGGAGGCTGAGGCAGGAGGATAGCTTGAGCCCAGGAGTTAGAGGCTGCAGTGAGCTAGGATCGCACCACTAAACTCCAGCCCAGGCAATAAAGTATGACCCTCTTTTGAAAAGAAAGAAAAGAAAAGAAAAGAGAAACAAAAAATGGGACTGGAGTCCTGACTTTGCCATCTACTTGCTGAGTGTCTTTTAGAAAGATGGCTTCACTTTTCTGGGTCTCAATTCCTCAAACAATAACAGTGGAGTAATGATACCTGCATACCTACGGGCAGGTGTGCTGTGAAGAGCAAAGGACAAATACTTTTGCAAACCACATGCTCCTACTTCTTTCCTTTTTTGGACTTATGTGACTAAGTCCCAACAAAGGCAGTTTATTCAGTTAGCCTTTCTTTCCTCTTGAATGTTCCGGAAAATTGTTTCCTCACCTGCCTCAATGGCACCCACCTCCAGCAATTTCATTTGACCCATATTTATGGAGCAGGGGTTCTGGGTAAGGGTTGCCCCAAGATGAGAAAGATAAGATTGGTCTTCCAGCTAGCTGCCCCCTTTTAGGAATCCTCTTCCTAGTCACAGGCTTACTGAGACAGTCCCTAATGATTACACCAATTCCAGCTGCTGTTACCGTCTTTCTCACCTGTGGCAATCCTGGTTTTAGAGGGGGCTCCCCAAACCCACTCCTGCCTGCCTCCCCTCAAATCCATTGGCCATACTGCAGCAGGATTGATCCCGTGGCCCTCATCAGTGTCACATTTCAGTGACTCCAATGGCCCATAAGCCATCAAGCCTCCTTCCCTGGCCTCCTAGGGCATCCCTGATCTGGCCCCTACTTCTCTTTCCAAACTCACTTTGCCCTCTTCTTTAAAATCACACTGTATTGGCCAAGTCACTGTATCTCTCTTCCCGAACTCAAGGTCTTCCCCTGTGTCGTTCCCTCTGCCCCAGGGCTTTTCAACTTTGGCACTGTTGACATTTTGAACCAGATAATTCTCTTGCGTAGGGGACTATTGTGTATATCACAGGGTGTTTAGCAGGACCACCTGGCCTCCACCCTCCAGATAGATGCTAGCAGCATCCTCTCCTCCAGTTGTGACAATAAGAAATGTCTCCAGATGTTGCCAAGTATGCTGGGGGGGGGCGGCGCAGAGGAAAGGTCACCCCTGGTTGAGAACCACTGCCTTAGTTTGAATACCTTCCTCACCTGTCTCCTTGAATTCATTTCAGCATATGTATCAATGCCACCTCATCCCTAAACCCTTTCCTAATCCCCCAGACCGAGCCCCTAACACCTCTTCCACTGAACAGGCGATAATTTTAATGAGATAACAAATGGTGTAATGAGATACTTAGCATGTGTCCCCCTAAGGGAGTGCAAGCAACCAGAGGGCAGAGGCTTGGTGAGTCTTGTCCACAGAACCATCACTGGGAGGCCTTGTATTAAGAAGTGACAATCAGCGAAGGCTTCTTGCGCAATCACGGGGATGGGGGGGTGGGGAGGGGCTCCTGATCAAGGCTGCCCTCTGGATCTGTTTAGCTGAGCTTCCTCTGTTTAAAACTCTTAGGTCATTTGGGACTTCTTCCCCTTGTCACTCCGGCCTCTTTCTGCCGTCCTCAGGCCCAGATGCTGAAGGAAGACATCGACATCTCCAAACCACGGCCTCCCCGCCTGCCACCTGTTTTCACAGGGCCCGTGAGACAAGAAAGGTTTTTACTTTTTTAAATGGTTGCAGGAAAGAAAATCCAAAAAAGAATCATACTTCATGACATGTGACAATGACATGACATGCAAATGTTAGTGTTCATAAATAAAGCTTTCTTGGATCCCAGCCACGCGTGCTCATTTACATACGGTCTTGTTTCAGCAGAGACTGTATGACTCAAAAAGTTGTACATACTTATTATCCAGCCTTTTGCAGAAAACGCTTGCTGACCCCAGGTCAAAAGGAAAGGGTGGCTACGACGCCTATTTTTCACAATGGAAAACTGTGCTGCAAACCACAAAAATGTCTGGGGCCCGGTTACCGTTGTACCGAGAGGGAACCCCCCAATATATGCAGACCAGGGGCCCAGTTGCTTGAAGGCTAGTCTCCCAAGGTGCTAAATGAGGCTAAGAATAAGAATTTAAAAGTTGGCCCGGCATGGTGACTCACGCCTATAGTCCCAGCACTTTAGGAGGATTGCTTGAGCCCAGGAGTTTGAGACCAGCCTGGGCAACATAGTGAGACCCCATTTCTACAAAAAATAAGAAAATTTAATCAGGTATGGTGATGTGTGCCTGTAGTCCCAGCTACTCAGGAGGCTGAGACAGGAGGATCCCTTGAGCCCAGAAGTTCAAGGCTGCAGTGAGCTGTGATCAGGCCACTGCACTCCAGCCTGGGCAATAGAGTGAGACTCTGTCTCTAAAAAAATAAAATGAAATAAAATAAAGATTTGAAAGTTGCTTTAAATGAAAATGAACAGTGGCTATGACATCTAGCACTTAGTAGGTTCTCAATTAAACAGCCTGTTTATTCCCAAAAGTTCACTCCCCTGCCCCCCAGCCCAGGGCAGGGAGCACCGGATCTTAGAGAAAAGTTGCTGGTTGTACGATGTCCTTAGTTTAAAATGACTCAGCCAAAGGTTGAAAATAACAGATTGTGGGAATCAAAAGAAAGTGAATGGTCGTGGGTCGAGCAGGCTCAAGGTGAGATCAGCTTTGTTTTAGACTCCACTCCCGGCAAAGTGAAACCAGGATGACTGAAGCTGCAAGACAAAAGCAGAGGCTCCCATGAATGGCTTTTTCTGCGATTTGCCTTCCTTTAGGCTGAACAGAGGAGACATAAGGTCATGTTTATTCCTCTCCAATGCTTGTAGCAATTCAGTGCACACAAAAGAGGCCACGATAATTTTCTTTCCTCTCTCTTTCTTTCCCTTTCCTTTCTTCCTTCTTCCATCTTTTCCTATTCCACGGAACAGCTTTCACTCGGAGGGTCAGTGGAGGAAACTGAGGCTCAGAGAATGGAAGCGATTTGCCCAGGGTTCCCGTTCCAATGCAGGACTTAATCAGAAAACTCTGACCCCCTCTATCTCGACGCCCCAGTGTCCCGGCTCCCTCTTGGCCTAAATGAGAATCTCTTTATTTATCATTTTGAAGGCCCAGGATTAGCAGAAGCCAAATCCAAGCTGCAAATGGATGCAATTACCCGGATAATTTAGGTAAACGTTGGGGTTGTGTTTGAGCGTTTTAACATCCACATCTGAATTATTGGACTCATTGTCTCCACTCCGGCTTCTCACTGTGTTGCTGAAGAGGCCAATTCTCCCCAACAGCCCCTGTTTGTTTTGTCCCTGTTGAACAAGGCCTGGTAGCTAAGGACAGGCGGGCAAGAACAAAACCCCAGGGAGAGCGAGGCAGGCTGGGCAGGCTCTAGAGCGCCAGCCAATGTGTGTTTGAGGTCAGTAACCTTTGTGCTTCCACAGAAACCCCACCCAGGAGGCACACTCGAGCCCTAGCGATTCTGCTCTGTGAAAACACTCCCGACACATGGAAATATCAAAGTAGCAATGGGGCGTGTGTGCATGTGTGTGCTCAAACATAAAATCAAGCCCCCAAAACACACAATTTTTGAAAAGGAACCAAAACCAGGTCGTCTATAATCTCTTTGAAAAAGAGAGGGAATTTGGGAGGAGGCAGATATTTCTGTCGCACTCATCTGTCTCCCCCCAGTGCTTCCAGTTTGCTCAGGAACTGCGTGACCCAGGAAAGAACTGAAGCTTCTTGGGGGAACCATCACCTCCCTCCTCTTAAAACAGGGCTGATAATGACCCTCGCTTTACAGCATTGTTGGGAGACGATGCAGGTCAAACACAGAGCCCAGGGACGCAAACAGCGAGTCTGATGCACGCCTGCTATTATTATTATTTTTTTTTATGGGGTCTGAGAGTCCCATCTGCTAAATTGAACGCAATCGCATGCATTTCCAGAAACGAGGAAACTACCCCCAGACCTCCCAGCCAGCTTCTTGGCTGGTCGGCACACCACGGGGAAACAGGAAGGCTGGTGCCCCCGCGGACACCCGAACAATGGAAAATCCATGCATTAAAATTTTATAGACTGCCACAGCCCAGTTCAAAAGGAACAGACTTTAAAGAAAAGCAAACTGGTGTCCGATGACATCGAGTAGAACCAGGAGCCCCAAAGTACGTAAGCTTCTTGTCTTCGTGCCTATTTATTTATTGCTGACGCTCACGCCAATCAAGGCGGCAGGAGGTTGGCGGGCTCACTCGTGGGCAGAGACCAGGATGTGCAGGTGCGGAAGGGTTAAACCCTGATGTCGGAACCCAACGCAGTTTCAAGGCCAGAGAACTCCGCGTTCCGTAAACACAAGGCCAGCCCAGCGAGAAAAAGGAGTATGAAAATGTCCAGTGGGAATCAAAACACAGTCAGTGATGCTAAAAAGCAAACAGGTGTGCCGTCTCCAATCATTGTGCATTCATGGCAACCTTGCGTTTCGGAGCTGTCTTTCTTAACCCACCTGCACATTCGACTCACCTGGGGAGCCTTAAAGCGTTCGTGGTCCCGGAGCTCCACTTCGGACTCGCTGGATCCAAGTTTGGGGAACAGGCACCTCTCTGGCCTTACTTAGTACTTTTTAAAAGCTCCCGAAATGATTCCAAACAGCACTCACGTTATTTGGAGGTACTGGTAGTCCCGCAGGCCATGCGCAATGTCGTTGGTAAGTCATTTGGACGAGGGGAAAAAAAGTGAATCTTTTCCACTTTTTGAGTCAAAAGAGGCTTTCAAAAGACTAAGAAACAAGAATTTGAACCCCTAGCCCTAAAATTTGGGTTATGAGGTTTCTTTCCTGGGCTCTGTAGCTTCAGTGGGTCTGTGGAATTTTTTTTTTTTCTTTTTTTTGAGACAGAGTCTTACTCTTTTGCCTGGGCTAAAGTGAGTGCTGTGGCATCAGCCTAGCTCACAGCAACCTCAAACTCCTGGGCTCAAGCGATCCTCCTGCCTCAGCCTCCTGAGTAGCTGGGACTACAGGCATGCGCCACCATGCCCGGTTAATTTTTTCTATATAGTTTTAGTTGTCCGATTAATTTCTTTCTATTTTTAGTAGAGACGGGGTCTCACTCTTGCTCAGGCTGGTTTTGAACTCCTGAGCTCAAACAATCCGTCTGCCTCGGCTTCCCAGAGTGCTAGGATTACAGACGTGAGCCATCGCGCCTGGCCTCAGATGAATTTTTTTTTAAGACGGGGTCTCACTCTGTTGCCTGGGCTGGAGCGGCATCATCATAGCTCACTACCTCAAACTCCTGGGCTTAAGTGATCCTCCTGCCTCAGCCTCCCAAGTAGCTGGGACTACAGGTGTACAACACCACCCCTGGCTAATTTTTTTTTTTAAATATTTTATAGAGGCGGGTTCTCACTATGCCGCCCAGGCTGGTCTTGAACTCCTGACCTCAAGTGATCTTCCTGCCTTGACCTGCCAGAGTGCTGGGATTACAGGGACGAGCCACTGCGCCCACCAGATGAATGTTTTTAAATGAATAAAATAAAATACATAAGATTTTGAAGGAAGCCAATTATATTGAAATACACTTCTTAAGAACTTCTTTGCTTGGACTTGAGGGTATCAGTGAAAACAATGAGTCGAGCTATTACATCCAGAAGCTGAGGCACTTTTAAACCATCCACCTAACTCCCTGCTCTGAGTGTGTGGTTATTGGACCACTTCAACTTCATTCGTTCAGCTTGCTAAATGGATTCTACCATTAGATTGTTCTAAAGAATATTTCTTTGTTCTTTGTCAGGGACTCAAGAAACTGCCTTTGCAGTTGTAGGGGTCCTTCTGGATTCATAAATTAGATTTCTTTTTCTTTTCTTTTTTTTTTTTTTTTTTTTGAGACAGAGTCTCACTCTGTTGCCCAGGCTGGAATGCAGTGGCATCATCACAGCTCACTGCAACCTCAAACTCCAGGGCTCAAGCGATCCTTCTGCCTTAGCATCCTGAGTAGCTGGGACTACAGCTTGGTTAATTGGACTACACTTGGTTAATTTTTGTTTGTGTTTTGTAGAGATGGGGTCTCGCTCTTGCTCAGGCTAGTCTTGAACTCCTGAGCTCAAGCAATCTCCTGTCTACTCCCAGAGTGCTAGGATTACAGGCATGAGCCACTGCGCCTGGTCCATAAATTAGATTTCTGATGGATGCATCTGACTCCTGTGGGATTGTGAATCAGTCCATTCTACAGAGCTATGTTGCTCATTAAAAACGTTAACTCCGGAGCCCAACCCAAAGCTCCTGAATCAGAATTTCTTCATAGAGATCTCGAGGATATGAATTTTGAATTAATGCCTTTGATAATTCTCTAACTCGGGGGTCTGCAGACTTCCTGCAAAGGGCCAGAAGGTAAGTATTTCAGACTTCGTGGGCCACTCAGTTTGACATGGTTGGTTGTTCAACTATGGCAGCAAACACAGCCCTAGATAATATATAAACCAATGGGCATGACTGTGTTGCAACAGAATTTTACTTACAGACATTAACATTTAAATTTCATATAATTTTTACATGTCACGAAATAGTATTCTTCTTTTGACTTTTTCCAACCATTAAAAAAATATGAAAACCATTCTCTGCTCACAGGCTCTATAAAAATTGTCAGCAAGCCAGCTTGGGTCAGCTGGCCATGGTTTGCCAATTCTTGCTCTAGAAGGATCCATATTTTGAGGATGGAATTAGCTCTTTTCTGATAACGTTCCAGAAGGATGATCGCACTTCTGATAGACAGCTTTCCGTGAATGGGATTTGGGGCTGTCTCAAGGATAATTTAATTGTGGGTATTTCTAGGTGCTCTGGGCTGGGCTGTGTCTCCCCAAAATTCATATGTTGAAGCTTTAAACCCTAGTACCTCGGAACATGGATGTATTTAGACATAAGGACTTTAAACAGGTTACTATGTTTAAATGAGATCATTAAGATGGGCCTTAATCCCATGTGACTGGTGTCCTTATAAGAGGAGATTAGGGCGCAGAGACACACAGAGGAAAGCCCCTGGGAAGACACAGGGAGAAGGTGACCATCTACAAGCCAAAGAGAGAGGTCACGAAGAAACCAACCCTACCGACACCTTGATCTCAGGCCTCCAGCCCCCAGAACTGCGAGCAAATGCATCTCTGTTGTTTTAGCTCCACCGCCCCCCACGCCAGGCTGTGGCACTTTGTTACGGCGGTCACAGCAAACTGAGACACTAGGTGTTGGGTACATTTGGCACACAATATCCTTCTTAATCTTCCCGATGACCCGGCGAGGTAGGTGATCCTCTTTCCCAGGTGGGGAGAGAGAAAATTTGAAGAGCTCGATTGATCGTGCAAACTCACACAGTTAACAGGTGGGTCAATATTCCAGAACCACTACTCTATTCCGTACCCCTGTATCCCGCCGTAGAGCAGAATCCTTGATTTCTTCCTCATGGAGAATGTGAACTGCAGTAAGAAGCTGTGGGCAGAAGAAACCCATCATGGAAGCAGATGCATTAAGAGCCAGAATCTATTATATGTTGGGCTGTGGGAGCTTCAGGCAGGCTCCTTGCCTTCCTTGGGTCCTCTGTGGAATGGGCACGTTGAACCGGTGACATTCCCAAAGCTCTTGGCCACAGTAGCACAGTAAGACTCAAGGCCAAGTGCCTTGCCCACATCGGTTAGCTTCTCTTTCTGGAAGGTTCTTCACGTTTAGCACCAAACTCTTGAACTACAATATTTAATTGGCTGAAACCCAGGAGATCTCAGAGAAAAGGGAAAAAAACAAAAAAGGAAGGTGCATATTTATAGCAGAGGAATGGCATCTCCGTCCTGTGTCTTTTCTCAGGACTTCAAAACACACAGGAGTTCTATTTCCTTTCTGTGGCAGAGTTCGTTTTACGAGCTTAGAAGGGACTACAAGAGTCCCCTTCTCCCATCAGAAATGCCAGGGTCCCCTTTGTTGTTGAATAGCAGGATTGGCGCCCACGGATGGGGGGCGGGGTGCCTTTGGTAGGAGGTTTAATGAGTTTTCCGTCTCGGGGTGGTGGGTGATTCCACACCCTGCTTCTCCCAGGCCTGGACCGTGCGCTCTGCTGCCGGCAGCCGGGCAGAACAATCCATCCTTTCTGGAACTGACATCAGTTAATGGGAGTGGGGAGGAAGTGCCCGAGAGCGGGGGCTGGAGGTGGGGGGTGGGGAAGAGATCCTGCCACACTGGGGAGACCACAAAAGCTGGCTTAACAGCTCTCTTCGGAGGGTCAGAAGAGAGCCCTGGCTGGGCGGAAACCGGGTAAGAATGTAGGACCATTGTCCTCACTGGTGAGGCTCAAGTAGGCCCCCACCGGGCCCCAGAGGAAGCTCTTGATGACCACTTCAGACAGACCCCCGCGTCTTCAGGGATTAATTAAGGGCGAGTGGGAAGCCGGAGCTGGCATACTCCAGCTCCCAGCTCCTGAGGGCTTAGGGTGCGAGCTTTTGGCTGAGAACCAAGAAGAACCCACACTGTTTACTCTTTTTAAAAAACATCATCTTTGTTTTGAAAGGCAGCCCCTCCCCTCCGCACTTGATAATTTCAAGACTGCGAGTGTTGCAGTCAAGGAACAAACTCGAAAATGAAGAAAGGCTGGTATTAGGGACAAACTCGATTTTCTGAACAGCAACATTTAGTCCATTATTCCAGATGGCACCTTTAGACAACCATTGTCTGTGGTTTTTTAGGGGGTCATGACAGCTGCAAATATCCCCCCAACCGTCAGGAGGGAGGCAGCAGAGAGTGTGCATTCTCAACAGGCGTGAAACTGATTCCTGGACAGGGTGCTACCACAAAGCACACTGTTTACATATAAAGCACAGATATACATACAGTACATAGACACATGTAGTGTGATACTCAAATATCGTAGGGTTGGGCCGTCAGGAAAAACATCTCCATCGGGGATGCAACAATGAAAAGGTTGAGAAACTCTGACCTAAATTATATAAATTCTGGCTCATTCGAAACCCAGCTTTGCAGGTTTCTAGCTGTGTGTCCTTGGGCCAGTCACTTAATCTCTCTGAGCTTCGTGTTTTCACACATAAAGTGGAGACCAGAGTACAATGATATGTATGGATTTAAAGCTTTGACATATCGAGCGTGGCTGGAACAGCAGCTGGCATCTAGCAAGTATTCCATCACTGTTAGTTATTTTTATTATCAGGATTTGCATGTGAGATCGCAGGCTCGATCCACTAACCTTGAATTCTGTGTTATTTCCCTGGGAGCTCAATTCTCAGATCTTACCTCAACTGTTAGACAACTGGTTAGTTCGGGTTTTATCACCAGGTGTGCTGCAGAGACTTAGGATGAGGAACACAGGTTACCTTTTGGACCGATTGTATTTCCTTTGTGCCGAAAAGGCACCCGAAAACTCTGAGTTCTGTTATCAATCAATTCACTACTATCATCGACATCATCCTTAGAAATCACGCCATGTTTCCAACCCACGTTCTGGCAAAGCTCTTAGGATGCTTTGAATTGTAACGAGGGTCTAACAGAACCTTCCGTTTTACGTTGGGCCAATGACATGCTGAGTCCTTTGGCAAAGATCTCACGTAAACATCGCCACTTCCGGTCCGGCATAATCCCCGTTTTGCAGATGAGAAAATGGGCTCGGAGAAGTTACGTGACATCTCCATGGCCACATAGCTGGTCACAGCAAATGAGATTTGAACCCAGATTCCCCTGTTCCCAAAACTCCCTACGTAATTTTGTCTTCAACAGACAGCCTCCAATTTGAATAAAGTAATGACAATAACTGACTTCTATTGACTTTGGGGAGCTACTGTACATCTGACATTACTTTACCAGATATCACACTAAGCACCAGTAAGCATTATAGTATTAAATTATCACAGCAAACCTTTGATTCCCATTTTTCAGATGGGGAAACTGAGGCTCAGACAAATTTTAGTTATTTGCCTATGATCACACAACAGGGCAGTGGGAAAGATGGAGGTTGACCCCAGGCCTGATACCTGAGTGCATGCTTCTAGCCACTTCACTATGTCCCATTCATTCACTAATTCATTCATTTTTTTATTCAAGCACATCTGAAATGAGAATTTAGTAGACTATGATTGCCGAGGTCTCTCCCCATGATCCCTGAGGATTTTCTTTCTTGACTTCACATTGCCTGTCTTCTCTGCCCCAAACTCCTAACTATGGTTGCAGAGTGAAAATCCTAAGGTGAGAATCAGATTAGATAAAGGTTGTGAAGATGGGGTCCTTCCCTCCTCCTGGCAGGCCGGGCTTGGAGCACCTTTGTTAGTTCTGTGAAACGGGACAGAACATTTCACCCCTCTGGGTCTTGGTTTCCTTGTCAGTTATTAATAAAACAACGATAATAATACCGATCCCCAAGTGTTGTTGTGAAGACAAAAGTATATCATGTGTGCAAACACCCGTGAGAAAATGAATACACGAAAGATCCCTTCCCTGGGAACTGAGATCCAACTCTGTCCACACTGCTGGGATCTTGAGCAGGGTCAGCTGTGAGAGGGAAGGGGCTGGGCCCGGCCATTTGTCTGACACATTCTGGCTGTCACCGTGCACGGTGACCCTGTTTGCTAAAGTCCAACATAGCTGAGTCACGCACAAAGAAAAATCCCTCTCTCCGAAGTCAGATTTTACGCATTCATTCATTCATTCATTCACTAACTCGGTCATTCATATGTTCATTTTTCCATTTCTTTATTCTATAATATTTCATAAACTGCTCTTCATCATATGACACATTTACTTGAAGCCATGAACAAAGACGGTCAAGGTCACTGCTCCAATTCTAGGAGACAGGTGCAGGGAGAGTAAAACTCAAGCCCAAAATGCACTTGGTGCTTTGCAGAAGGTAAGAAAATAAACAGTGTCGGGGAGGGACCAATTTTGATAGAAGGGTCCAGAAGGCGATCTAGGAAATGACATTGGGGGAAAAAAATCTAAAAGAAGTAGACAGCCAGGGACGGGGGTGGGGGGACCCCCAAATCAGAACTCTCTGGTCCCCTCCCCGATAGCTTGTCTTTAAAATGTAATTAGAAAAAAAGATGTAAGTAGGCTCATTTTAAAAAAAAACTGAAAAGAAAGGAATTTTAAATGAAATAATACACAAAAAGGTGTTTAGTGCAATCTTGGCATATCTTATTTTTAATGAACATATTATTGTTTTGTAATTGAATTATTTCTTTGCGACGTGAAGAACGTTTTTTTCATGCGAATGCCTTCCCCACGTTAATACGGAGTCTGGCAAAACACTGCGTATTATAGCTCCATCACCACTGTACTCCGTCAAAGAGATAATTCGTTTGCGGTTGAGTTGGCGATTTTTTGCTCTCTAAAACCCTTATCCATTCCCCTTAGTCCTCCCGTTTTATGGATTCCCTCCGGAGAAATTCCAAGAGATAGGAGCACAAGAGGCATTTTTAAGGTTGACGATACACATCACCAAACTGACCTTCACAGATTCACACTTTCACCCACCCTGAAGAAGAATGTCCAAGGATACCTTTCTCCTTTCCTTCCCTTTTTCCTGCTCAGGAGGGAAGAAGGAATGGAGACTTGCCTAAGCGACCCCCGGCAGCCCGCTGGGGAGGACTTAATTAGGGCTAACGATTTCTTGTCTTTGTGAGGACAGCTAGACGCCACCGGGTCGGGGAATCCCAGCCTGGAGACGGAGACTCTCAGTCGACATTGAAATGCAACCTCCTCTTTTTAAAAAACCGGAGGGATGGCTTTTCAACTGACCGGGCACAACAGCACCGGAGTCTTAGAAAAACAAAGGCAGGAGCCAGGGGCTGCTTCTGGGGCCAGCTCCGCCAGAGATGGACTAATTTATTCATTTACGGCTTCCTGCCTCAAGGAATGTTAAAAGAGGAGAAAACAAACATTTGTTGATTCATTCTTCTTCTTGTCCCCAAAGATCTCAAGCCACCTCCAGGTCTGGCGATCTAAGGAATGGATTCAATGGAATTCTGCAAGTCCCACTTAAGCAAAAGGTGTTTTGCAGGGATGAATTGGTGGAGACATGGAATTTTGGGGGGGGGAGCAATAAGGGGCTTTTAAAACATATGTTTTGAAAAATCTGAAACGTGTCCAAATATAATGAACCTTCCAGCCCCATCATTCAGTTTCAACATTTATCATACTTTTGGACAAAGACTTTCTTAGGATCTTGCAGATCCCAAACATTCTGACTTTTGGGGGGCCCTTCACCCCGCATCTTAAAAGGTACTCATATTACAGAACAAATACAATTTTATACAGCTAGAAGAGTCGAGCTGTTGGCCAGTTGACATAAAGTTACATTTTGTCAACATTTAAATGTTCATTAGCTTTAACTTTGGCAAGCACCTCCCTCCAAGTCATCTGAGGAAAGGTTAGACCAGCTTTTGTTTTAGAAACGCAAATGGCACTGAGGTCAATAAAAAGAGCCATTCACTAGTTGAAAACCTCTTAAAACAATGGGGTTTTAGGTCCACGGGACCTGGAGGAGGCGTTGTCAAAGATTCAGCCCAAACTTTCCCTACAAATGAAAAAAAAAAAATCAAGGAAGTGAGATTATTTTCCTCCTTTAATTTTGCTGTCCCTCCTTGAGCACTCGCTCTGTGCGGTGGATTGTGCTAAAGTTCTTGCCGTCGACATTTTATAAAGGGGGATGACAATGGTACCCATCACAGCGCTGTTGGGAGGATGAGATGAAATCCCTGCAGATTGCACAGTGCTCCCAGAGACACACTCAGTCATCCCGGCAGGGAGGCGTCTTCCTGCTGTTGTTGTCTCTTCTGTTTTTATTGTCAAGCCAGTGTCGTTCCTGTCGCTGATTTTCAGAAGGACATATAACACAGGCTCAGAGAGTTAAAGTAGCTCTTCTAAGATCACACAGCACCCACTAGAGTTTGAGTTCAGACTCTGGTCTTATCTACCAGATGGTAAATTCTTGTGTGATCTCTGCAGCCAAAAGCCCCTGGGTTCAGAATTTTGCCTCCGTGGCTTGCAGATGATCCTGCCACGTAGTCTGCCCTCCCTGAGTATTCATGGCCCCCTTTGTCAAACCAAGGTAATGGCAACATCTACGTACACAGCGGCCACAGGCTTCTGTCGAGCAATGTGTAAAGTCCTTTACAATCTCCCCTGGTTGCTAGTTATTTTTCTATCTCTATTGCTATTTTCACAAAGGAAAGTCAGAAATAGATTAAGACGGGGAGTAACCTGGGGACCTGATAATATGTGAGTGTTAGCAGGTGACATTTTAACATCTCACTATTTTATCCCCAGTACTGGCACATAGTAGGGGTTCCACAAATATTTACAGGAAGGAAGGAAGGAAACAAAGAAAGAAACAAAGAAAGAAAGAAAGAAAGAAAGAAAGAAAGAAAGAAAGAAAGAAAGAAAGAAGGAAGGAAAGAAACAAAGAAAGAAAGAAAGAAAGAAAGAAAGGAAGGAAGGAAGGAAGGTGAGGGAGAGAGAGAGAGATGTGTTGTATTCCTAAATGAAATCACAGGCTCCTAACCTGTGGACCCCACTGGATAAGTAGAGAAGATTTTTTTGAGGGGGGCCT
>CAUYSK010065740.1:0-12839 GCA_963575035.1 Avahi laniger
ATATTTTTAGCTGTCCAATTAATTTCTTTCTATTTTTGGTAGAGACAGGGTCTTGCTCTTGCTCAGGCTGGTCTTGAACTCCTGAGCTCAAACAATCCACCCGCCTCGGCCTCCCAGAGTGCTAGGATTACAGGCGTGAGCCACCGCGCCCGGCCGCATTCCAGGTTTCTAAAGCTGTTCTAGAGAAGAACTAACCCAGCCAATGGCATTAATTCCTCTGGCTTTACTCTTTTTTTTTTTTTTAAGACAGGTGCTCACTCGGTCACCCAGGCTGAAATACAGTGGTGTCATCATAGCTCACTGCAACCTCAAACTTGTGGGCTCAGGTGATCCTCCTGCCTCAGCCTCCTGAGTAGCTGGGACTACAGGCTTGTGCCACCACACCTGGCTAATTTTTAAATTTTTTGTGGAGATGGGGTCTCACTATGTTGTTCAGGCTGACCTCAAACTCCTGGCTTCAAGTGATCCTCCACCTCGGCTACAATCTTCATGAAACTAGCTAGCAGCTGTTGAGTTTCAATGAAGTATCAAAGAAAAATAACTGCAAATTTCTAAACAAATTATTAAAATATTTCTCTATTTTCCAACGATATGTCTATATGAGGCCGGATTTTCTTCATATATATTTATTTTTCTAATTCCTGGTTAAATTTACATCTTTGTATACTTAACAAAATAAGGTATCACACACAGTGAGGGAAGCAGAAATGAGAATCCAGCCGTCTTCCGTGAATTCAGACAGTAAAGAGACGCAATACTACTACACAGTGCTGCTCTTCTTTCTAAATGTTTTTTGTAAAATATGGTTATGTTAAAATTGAAAATATGCTATTTATGCTAACATATAATTATACTTTAATGAATTAATATACATTTTTAATTTTTCTGTTTTAATTTCTTTTTTTTTTTTACTAGCAGGCTCCACTAGGTATGTTTTAATTTCTAATACAGTAAAATAGACAGATATAACTTGCACAGTTGATTAAAAATGTTTTGCAGCAATGATAACAGGTGCGGTATACCTACTGTATTAGCTTCCTGTGGATGCCATGACAAATCACCACACACTTGATGGCGCAAAATAACAGAAATTTATTATTGTTTTCTTTTTCTTGCATATTCTGCTTATGTAAAATAATAGAAATTTAATCTATCTCATCTTGATTTCAGTAAAGAGGCCCTAAATCTTTTTTTTTTTATTAATATATTTTTTTTTCTTTTGATGGTCAAGTGGAGCAGTGGGAATGGAGAACGAACAAAGGAATCTGTAACTGGTTGTGATCAATTAGTTGTAAACACCACTGCACTTGGACCAACCAAGAGGCCCTAAATCTGAAATCAAAGGCGAGCAGGGCCGGGCTCCGTCCTAAGCCTCTAGCGGAGGATCCTTCCTTGCCTCGTCCGTCTTTTGGCAGTCTCGGGCGTTCCTCGGTCGGTAGGTACATCCCTCCAGCCTCTGCCCCATCTGTCTCTGCCTCTTATTCTCTCTGTGTTTGTGTTCTCTTCTCTTCTTACAAGGACACCAGTCATTGAATTTAGGGCTCACCCTCATCCCGTGTGACCTTATCCTCATTTAGTTACATTTGAAAAGATCCTTTTTCCAAATAAGATCATATTCTGGTGTTCAGAATGGATGTGCACGGGGGGCACTATTCAACCCACTCTACCTCGTGTATTAGGGGCAAGGAACGCCCGAACCGTATGACGTGTCAGGAAGTAAAGAAACATGGGGGAAAATTAGCTGGGCCTGGTGGCGCACGCCTATAGTCCTAGCTACTAGGGAGACTCGGGTGGGAGCATCGCTTGAGCCCAGGAGTTCAAGGTTACAGCGAGCTATGATCGTGCCACTGCACTCTAGCCTGGGCAACAGAGCAAGACTGTGTCAAAGAAAGAAAGGAAGGAAGGAAGGAAGGAAGGAGAGAGGGAAGGAAGGAAGGAGGGAAGGAAGGAGGGAAGGGGGAATAGAAACTGGATGGAAAGTGACATTTGCCTTATTGCTGCAGGACAGCATGTGCCCCTGGGGATCTGCCCCACCCCCTCCAGGCCACGAGGCCAGTAACTAGTGTTAAGGCATTACCTAGCCCAGCTGGGGCATGCTGGGCCTGGTAAGAGAGGACAGGGATCACACCCTAAAGGAGCTGCAGGTCCTCCAGAGTTCGTGTGGGACTGGATTCAGAGGGTGCTAAGTCAAAGAGGGTGGGAAATGCAGTTGGGTAGGGGAGAGCGCATTGCTTTGGGAGCACCGTCCCAGGCTGCTGGGTTTACCACCCTAGCATGGAGAGGGCGTGAGCACGCTCACGTGGCTACGCTGCCTCCTAGTGGCATGGACGAGGCGATGGCCGCACTAAGTGAGACCTACTGTGGAAGGCGGTTTCAATGAGTCGAGAGGGGGCTGAGCTGCAATGGACGTACTATATAAGGCTAGAAACCCCCCGGATAACTATGGTCCTTGGGAGGATCTGGAGGTGCACCAGTTACCAAATTAGTGAGGGAGGCACAGTGAAAGCACACTAGAATCACTAAGAAGTACAGCGGTGTCCAGCAGCAGAGGATGTCATTCCAGAATCAAGGTCACTGTCATCCCCGCATCACAAAGTCCAAAACAGCAGAGCCCCGGTGGCAGCCTTTGACTGTCAGAGCCAGGGGATCAGAGTTACTGTGATGACTGTAATGATCAGCAAAGACATGTTGGCAGCCAGGGAGGCCTGACCCACAGGGACTCATGGAGACCGTTACGGGCAAAATAGATGGGCAGCCAACAAGGGCGCTGCAGAGATGTGTACAATTGAAGGAAATAGACGACAGATCACCAGGAGACTGTGGCAATGACTCCAATAAAAAGTAATGATCCTGGCCGGGCACAGTGATTCACATCTGCGATCCCAGGGCTTTGGGAGGCTGAGGTAGAAGGATTGCCTGAGGCCAGGAGTTCAAGACCAGCCTGGGCAACATAGTGAGGCCTCCATCTTGGCAAAAAATTTAAAAATTAGCCAGGCATGGTTGTACACATTTGTTGTCCCAGCTACTCGGCAGCTGAGGTGGGAGGATTGCTTGAACCCAGGAGTTGAGGCTGCAGTCAGCTATGATGACACCACTGGGCTCAAGCCTGGGCAACAGAGCAAGACCCTATCTCTAAAATAATAATAATCCCTTGCCCAGCTTTCATACCTGAGACAGTTTTCAGATCTAGAACCCACTGACTGAAGGAAGGCTGGGTCCCCAGAAGAAAGACCTTGCAACACGCAGCAAATGTTTATGGTAATGATTCCCCCGCCTTCCCCAAAGACGCCTGTGGCATTTATTTGGATAACAGTACTGTGGGGAGGGTGAAATACACAAACATTTCCAGGGCCATTGGACATAGGATCAGAGCTTACATTGATCCTGAGATCCAAGGGTCATTATGTGTCCCTCTTAGACACATAATTTCTTTTATCACCTGGCCAGGTAATAAAAGGAGTCCCGGCTCTGTCCAGCTGACAGTGACTCCACTGGGTGTGTGGACACTGTGGCCATTTCTCTTGTCCCCGAATGTATAATTGGAGTATGGAGACTCGATATTTGGCACAGCCCGCCCACATTAATTCTTTGACCTGTAGTGAGAGCTGTCATGGCAGGGAAGGTCAAGTGTAAACTCTAAACTGCTCCCTGCCCCCCAAGATAGTAAATCAAAATATCTAGAATCCTGGAAGATGGCAAAAATGAATGCCACTCTTAAAAGACCTAAAAGATGCATCACATCTTCATGTAATTGACTAGAGTCTACGAAAACCAGACAGATCCTAAAGGACTGCAGCAAGCTCAGTCAAGTAGTACCCCCATTGCTGACATTGTGTCTTTTTTGTCTGTTTGGTTTTTTGATGGTAAAATAGACACCACATAGACTGGGCATGGTGGCATGCACCTACAATCCCTGCACCTTGGGAGGCTGAGGCAGGAGGATCCTTTGAGCCCAGGAGTTTGAGGCTGCACTGAGCTATGATTGTGCCACCGCACTCCAGTCTGGGCGACAGAGCAATACCCCATCTCTTAAAAAAAATACAACATAAAATTTACCATCTAGACCGGGCACGGTGGCACACGCCTGTAATCCTAGCCCTCTGGGAGGCCACGGCGGGAGGATTGTTTGAGCTCAGGAGTTCAAGACCAGTCTAAGCAAGAGCAAGATCCCGTCTCTACTAAAAATAGTAAAAATTAGTCAGGCATGGTGGCACGGACCTGTAGTCCCAGCTACTCAGGAGGCCACGGCGGGAAAATCGTTTGAGCTCAGGAGTCTGAGGTTGCCGTGAGCTAGGCTGATGCCACAGCACTCTAGCCTAGGTGATGGAGCAAGACTCTGTCTCAAAAAAATAAATAAATAAAAAATTTACCATCTTAACCATTTTTAATCATTAAGCACATTCGTGATGTTGTGCAACCATCATGTCCATCCATCTCCAGAACTCTTTTTCCTTGCAAAACTGAAACTCTGTACCCATTAAACACTAACTCCCATGCTCCCTGCCCCCAGCCCCATTCTCAGATGTGGTAACTTTGCTAAAGCAGATTAACCTGCCTCAGGTGTATGTATGGTCTGCGGCCATTGACTCAGGGGCAGGGAATGAGAGACTCTGGAGGTGGCAAATCCGAATTTCACAAGCTTCCCAGATGGCTGCAAAGGGGCAAGAAACAAAACAAAACAAAACACTGCTATAAACGATTAAGTGTTTGTGTAAATATATTGATTGACAGCCTTAGGTATGAAGGGAACGGAAGGCATTTGTCTTGCTATTATCACTGGAGCAGATCCAGAGCCAACCCTGGGCGGGGGCCGATCCAGCCGGAAGCTGAGGAGGCTTGAGCGTGGGCGGCCGGGACCCTGGATGGGGAGTGGAGGGTTATAAGAGCAGAGGGGACGGCAGGGGTGTCGCCAGGAAGCATTTCATGGCAGCGTGTCTGGTACATTGCTTAAGAGAAACCAAAAGTGGCTTGCCCTTTGTGAGACCCATGGAAGGGCAAGCCACTGAAAAAAATAATTTAAAAAAATAAATAAGGAGGAATCAAAAGGACGGGACATGAACCTCTAAGCACCACTGGTTTGACATGACTCATTTTTTCATTCTAAATAAATATTCATTTCTATACTTTTAAGTCTCTATTAACAATCTTAGTTTTCCCACAGAAGGCCTCAACATTTAGTCCCCACAAAACCTGGGTCTGCCTCTGATTTTCAAGGTCAGGAATGGTTCTTTCCTCTTTAAGATCACCTTGTTCTGTGCTCCCTGAGGTTTATTAAAAATCCTAATTTACCAAACACCAAGGCGGGTGGCTCCCGGGCCCACCTCCACAACTGAACTAGCAGCGGGCACATACCCAGCTTGGAATCTCCTTCCTTCAAGCCCTGGCCCCCAGGTCAGGGAACCCCGCGTTCATGAGCCCGGTCCCGTGACCAGCCTCTGCGCCTTGCTGCCCCCCAGTGGACCTCAGGTGACAAGACGCCACGTGCATGGGGCGTGTCCTCTGGTCTCATTCTCAAGCTCCTGAAACCATTATTCAAGTTTTATTAGAGCTGCTTAAAGCGCCTGGGGCTTTGCCAGGGCCTCTGAAAACCCAGAGTGAAACTAGTTACTCACCGAGAACCCTCAGTGGGTGGCTGCCTTCGCCCCAACATCACAGGCCTGCGCAGCTCTCTGAAGGGCATCCACAGCCTCACAGGTGCGCAGGCGCGCCCACACACACACACTCACTCAGCCCCCACAGACCCATCCACATTCACAGCGAACTCAGACAGGAAGGAAAGCTAGGGGAGGCTGGGCTCACACCTGTAATCCCAGCACTTTGGGAGGCTGAGGTGTGAGGATTGCTTGAGGCCAGGAGTTTGAGACCAGCCTGAACAACATTGTGAGACCCCCATCTCCAAAAAAATTTAAAAATTAGCCAGGTGTGGTGGCACATGCCTGTAGTCCCAGCTACTCAGGAGGCTGAGGCAGGAGGATCATCTGAGCCCTCGAGTTTGAGGTTGCAGTGAGCTATGATGACACCACTGCATTCCAGCCTGGGTGACACAGTGAGCACCTGTCTTAAAAAAAAAAAAGTGTAAAGCCAAGGGAATTAATGCCATTGGCTGGGTTAGTTCTTCTCTAGAACAGATTTAGAAACCTGGAATGTTTTTTAAAAGTAGAGGCATACTTTGCTCTATCGCACCTTGCTTTATTGTGCATCACAGATACTGCATTTTTTACAAACTGAAAGTTTGTGACAACCCCAGAGTTGAGCAACTTTATAGGTACAACGTTCCCAACGGTATGCGCTCACTTTGTGTCTCTGTCGCAGTTTGGTAATTCTGCACTATTTCAACCTTTTTGTTATTCTTGCATCTGTCACAGGGATGGTTCTTCCAGACATCCCCTGCAGGCTCTGCTCACTCGGCGCCTGCCCCAGGGAAGCGGTGGGGACTCTCCCGCAGGAGTCTGGGGTGGCAGGTGGGGCAGCGCAGTTTGTAAATGTTTATGAGAGGAGTCCTCCTTGGCAACCCACTCTTTGTCTTCACTCTCATGGAAACAAGACTTGACCTTTCCTAATTACCTGATGCCAGAGGAACAGGTAGGGGCCTGTCCCAAGGCTGAGTGGCCTCAAAGATGGGTTCCCAGACAGCTTACTGCTCCGGTTGTCTGTGAGTCATTGAATTATTTCACCCATTTCTTTTTTCTTTTTTTGAGACAGAGTCTCACTCTGTCACCCCAGCTAAAGTGCCGTGGCATCATCGTAACTCAACCTCAAACTCCTGGGCTCAAGCGATCCTCCTGCTTCAGCCTCCCAGAGTGCTAGGATTACAGGCATGAGCCACCACCCCCGGCCTCACCCTCCAGTTTTATGAGCAAGAGATCTGGGGGCCTTTTCTCCAGCTAACCAGACAGGTGGTTAGATTCAGTCATCGAACCATCTCAGAACAAGCATCCCAAGAACTGGCCACTGGGCAAGGCGTGAGACTTGTTAAGGGTCATAAAATGTCCCTGTGATTGAAGCAGTCTCCCTCCCACACAGAGAAAGCCTACTGCCCTGCGCTCACCTTTGACCACCAGACAGGGCTCTGGGGACACCTGAGGAGCTGCCAGGAGGAGGCGCCTGCAGGTGCCTTGTGGAGGAGGATGTTTTTGGCGTCCCTGTTTCACAAGCCCAGCTTGGAGCACCAGCAGAGAACTAGGCAGCTCTTCCATATTCCTGCCTAGAAACTCTGGCTTCTTGCCTGGGGCCCAGAATCCCACCCGCCTAGGCACGTCCCAGCTCCCTGCCAGGGCCAGCTGGCCTTCCAACTCAGGTTCCCCAGAATGCCTGACCCTGTGAGTCACTGGCCCATCCACAGGCACCCCTCCCTGACCGCTTGCATTGTAGTTTGACCCGAGCCAGGTCTTTGCAAGTCACAGAATTGGGGACCGAGATGCACACTCAGAAGCAAGGAGTGGCAGACATGGCTAAAAGGAGGCGACGGTCGCTGGTTGTTGGTTCTCACAGTGTTTATACCTGTACTGAGAGTTCTTATGTTTGGGGTCAAGGAGCGTGTCGTATGCGTGCCTGATGTGGAGCCCCAGATCCAAGGAGGAAGCTGGAAGTTTCGGGTGGGCTTGGGCTGCGGGTTTCCTGCCCCCACTCTATACTTAATCCCGGCAGCTCAGGAAGGCAGTGCCAGCAGGCACTTGCTCCCAGGAATAGACAAAAGTAAGAGGAAACTGTCCTCCCTGCACTCCACACCCTCCCCAACATTTGTCTTTGAGAAGTAAATACCCAAAAGTGATCCCAGGGGCTTTGGGGTGGGAGTTAAGGCGGCAGCCAGACTGTCCAGGGTGCAGTGCCGTGCAGTGGAATCACACCCCCTGCCCATTGGTCCCCCATGTTCACTGAGCACCCACTGTGCACCCAGTGCCTTGGGGACATACAGGCACACCAGCCCCTGCCCTGCCCTCCAGGAGCTGGGCCCTAAGCGGTGGGAAGACAGCACAGCCTTGCTGGGGGCCTCATCCTGTTGTCTTAACATTGAATTTTCAATCATGCCCAGAGCTTCCCCCATATCCTGCCACCCAACCAGGGCCAAGGTCATCATGGGCACAGTCTGATTTAGTGATCATTCCCTCCCCCCATCAGTTCTGTCTTCTTGCTCCTAGAGCCCTGGTCCCTAGCACAGGTTGGTCTGGGAACGGGGGAGAAATCCCATCCTTCTGGCAAATGCGCAGTAAACCTCTGTGAAACAATGGGAGTGTGCCTGGGCCGCAGGTGCTCTCACCTTCTCTTGGGCACCCACTACTGGGATCGGCAGGCCCCTCCCCAAATCCTCGCAGGCCGTCTGTGCTTCCACGGAGAAGAAAGAAAAGTCTTAAGGATAAGTTGTTTCCTGTTACCAGTCCTGGACAGTAGTTGCAAGAGAAAATGAGGAAAAGTGTTTCCTGTTCCTTAACCTGCTGCCACTCCTTGAATCCCTGCTGTTCCATGGGATGGCCCCTGCATTGGCACTGTCTCTGTGCTGGGGTCAGACACTCCAAAGCCGCAAGCGTCCTTGAGGCCACAGGCAGCCTCATTCTTGCTCCACCCCTTCCTCACACTGCAAGACCACCTGGTCTGGTGTTAAGTTAATGCTTAGAGAAACAGATCCCTTCCCAAGACCACCTAACGAAGCCCTCACACCCAGCAGCACAGATCCCGGGATGTACGCTGTCCTATAATTGGAGGCCTTGGGCAGAAGAGCCTGCGCAGGTGGTGGCATTGGCTCCCAAGCCCACATGTCCCTTTGCCCTGCTCTGGTGAGCTGCAGAGCCTTGGGAGTAAACAAAGCCCCTCTGGGCATTGCTGCTGTGTGCCCAGAGGTTCCCATGCCAAGCCAGACAGGAGGTAGGCCCTAGCAGGGCTGGGAAGACAGTGGCCAGTTGGAGCAGATGGCTGCACCTGGCCCAGGTGAGCTTCTGGTTGAGGCCTTGGTCTGGTGCCAGCACTGGGGCAGGTGTGTTGGTGCCCAGGCAGCCATGGTTGGCCCAGTTCCATAACCATCTCCACCAGCCTGGAGGGGCTGTTTCTCATCCTGCAGACATTCACCCCTTCTCCTCTGGGCAGACAACCCCAAGTTGGGGGTGAGGCAAGGCCACTTCTCTATTTCCTGGAGCTGAGCCCCCGAAGCTGTCAGTCTGCCACCCTGGTCACTAACATCCAGGATCCCACCAGGCTGTGGGTTCTGGGCTGGTCCCTTGTGGTGGGAATGGCAGCTACCACCAAGAGCGTCAGCCTGCCCAGCGCTCCAGGTCCCTCGCAGTCAGCAGGGTCGGTGGACCGGCCAGGGGGCTACCACGGCCGCCAGAGGCCCGGGCCACACGGAGGCGCGGGCGGTGAGGGCGTGGGTGGGGGCGTGGATGGCCGAGCTGGCGAGGGCGGGCCCCGGGAGTGCCCTGAGCGCCCGCAGTCGGGGGTGGCGCCCCCAGCTCTCTGTCGCAGGTGCTCCAGCAGGCGCACACTCACGGCTGGCTCTAGGACGCGGCAGATGGGCAGCACGCAAGCCAGGCTCGCCACGCAGGCGCTGTAGCCGTCGCGGTAGCTGTCGGAGGGCACTGCGGGCGGGCGGAGAGCGGCGTGAGGCGCCGGGCGGGGTGCGGAATGCGGCGGGCAGGGCGCGGGCAGGGCGGGGCGGGCTCACTTACCGGGCGCTGCCGCGGGGCAGGAAATCGCAGGGAGCTCCTGCAGGAAGCGCACGGTCATTTCCAGGATGTCCGCCTTCTCCAGCTTCGAATAGCGGGAGTTCTGCGCCCGGCCACGAGAGACAGGGACAGAGGCCGACAAACAAGACAGGTCTCCGGCAGGCTGCCCTAAGCACCGCGCTGGGGCCCGGAGCTGGGTGCCGGGCGCGCCGTGGCCTGCGGAGGGGCGGCTCTTCCATGCCCGTCTTGGGCCGGGCTACCGGCTCCCGCCAGAGCGCACCCCCTCGGCTTCCTCAGCGCACACTGCCCGCCCGCCCCCGCCGCGCGCCGCAGGACCCTCCACACCCCGCCTGGGGCGCCGAGCTGGCACCCAGCGCCCAGTCACTCACCTCCCTGCCCAGCAGCGGCAAGATGAGCCCCTTGAGCTGGCTGAGGCTCTCGTTGATGCGCGCACGTCGGCGCTTCTCCAGAAGCGGCTTCAGGGCCTGCGGGACGCCGGATGCACAGGCAATGTTAGGCCGTGTGGTGCCCGCCTGGCCCTCCCGCCTCATCCCCCAGTCCCGGCTCCTACCTTGCGCAGCTCTGCGGCGTCCCCCGCCCGGCGAGGCAGCCCCATGCTTGCTGGGAAAGCGGCGACACCTGCGGTCCCCGCGCAGTGGGCGTCCGAGGCCCGGAGGAAGGTAGCTGGGTGGCCGGAGCTGGTGTCAGAAGAGTGAGCGCCGCGCCCAAAGCCTGGCTTTAAGCGAGCGGCGTCGCCCGCCCCGCCCCACGGAGTCGGGCGGCCCGCGGTCCCACCTCCCGCCTTTGTTCCTGCGCAGGGTGTAGCCTGGAGGGGCGACGACGGCACCCCCGGGAATCCCGCTCCAGGCCTTTGCGTCCCATCTGCGACCGGGTGACGGGCCCTGGGCGCTCCCAGAGCACCCGCGGGGGGTGGCGTGGGCGCCGTCGGGGACCATCGCTGCCTGACCCCGGCGGCAGGAGGAGCGGGTGGGGCCCGGCCTTGCCTGACACAGGCTGCGGTCCCTCCTCTCCGACGCCGCTCCTCATTCAGTCCCCAAGTTCGGGCTCAGCGCCTCCTTGAAGCGCCGGCCTGGGCCCAGGCAGGGGACCCAGCAGTGGCAGGACTGCCAAGGCCTGCGCCTCTGGGAGCTCCCACGAGGCTTAATAGAGGGAGGGACTTCCACCACCGGCTGCTCTGTCGCCTGATGGGCTGAGCCGGAGTGGGAAACCGAGACCGGAAGAGAGGTCGCAACCTGCTCCACCCTTCACTGCTTGGGAAGTGGCCTAGCCCTGGCTGTAAGGACTCTGTAGAACACTGCAGCGGCTCAAGTTAGGGGTCACCTCTCGATTTTGGATGGGAAAACTGAGCCCCAAAGAAGCTGCGGCAACCCAAGAGCCTTCGGAGCTTATTTTCATTTGAACCTGCTCAGGGTTCGGGGTCCTCACCCGCAGGACAGTCAGATCACGTGGCGGGTGGGCGGGCGGTCCTGGGTGCGAGCTCCCCAGCGACCCGCCTGGCTGCTTCCGCTGCGTGGCCGTTGCTGCGGCAAACTGGCTGGCGTCCCCCGCCCATCTGCTCCGGGCTCCCCTCCCCCGACCGGCTGGCGGGGCAACGGCCACCCCTGCAGACCACACCGCGAACTGCCCAGCAGACCGTCGGACAGAGGACTGGCGGGACCCACAGAGCCAGGCCACGAGGAGGCCCAGTGAGGTGGAGCCAAAGCGGGCTCTGTCCAGGGTGCTGGATGAACACCCCCACCCCCACCACCGGACGCCCAAACCCCACCTCCGAGCCTCCCTGCCTCCACCAGCTCCAAGTCGCCCTCCTGCAGAGCTCCCCCAGCAGAGCCAGGGAACACCAGCCCACCTATTAGTAAGGGAGCTGGAAGCTGCCTGGGCTAGGGGAGCTTGGGCCACCCATATCTGACAGTGGCATTCAAAAGACTGCAGGTCTCCTTATATGGAACTCTCTCTGTGTGCCAAGCTCCAGGCCAAGTGCTTTATGGTCCTCACCTCCAATAATGCTCACGGCAGTCCTAATAAATGAGAATAAATCATTCAACATATTTGGCCCAGAAGAGCTTGGGGGTACGCGAGCCCTTGCCCCATCCCTCGGTTGAGTCCAGCGTGCCTATGGACCAGCCTCCTCCAAGTTAATTAATTGTTCTTTAAGAACTCAAAAAAGGACTTTGTGGATCCTTCCCCCCCCCACCCAGGCCACATAGACTGGCTCACTCAGTTCTGTGCCCACAAGCCCACCTTGCACCATCTGCATCCTTGGGGAGAGACCCTGATACTAGCTCCTGCAGGGAAGGGGCTGGAGGGAGAGGTTCCTCCTAGAATCTCCCCCTCCAGGCCTGTGGACCACCATTGGAAGACTGATGGCAGAGAAGCAAGCTCCCTTTTCAATGCCACTTACCCCCAACTTTAGAAGTCTCTTCCTCTGCTCTCCCATTGCTGTAAAGGACTTTAACCAACTAACCCATAGTTCCCCCCAGCTGAAGATTCCGGGGTTTTGCTGATTACTTGGAAAAAGAAATTGTCAAGACTTGGGGAAACTTGGGTAAGACGGCTGGTGGGTGAGTGTTGAGTGTAGGGTTTTGGGCATCTGTGGCCACCAAGGGTACAGTGGGGACACACTCCACCCCTGGTCCCAGCCTTGGGAAGCGTATTGGCCCTTGGGTGGGGCAGAAGCATGGGGTGGGCTGGGGTGAGCCCAGTAGAGAGGTGAAAGGAGGCCTCCTGGGGAGGGAACCCCTAAGCTGACATCTGGAAGGTGGGAGACAGAAGAGGGGCTCTGGGCAGAGGAAACCTCAAGGGCAGAGGGGAAAAGAGCATAGGAGGGCCAGAGAGTGAGCTTTGCCACTTCCTATTTGTGTCACTTCAAGATAATTTAAAAAACAAAAACTCCCCATGCCTCAGTTTCCACAGCTGTAAAATGGAGATAATGGTTGTACCTCTCTCATAACATTCTTGTGGGGATTAACTATCCAGGTGAAGCTTGGCATGTCCTGCTAAATGGTAGGTTCCATAAACACGTTGCTACTGGCCTGGGCTCTCCAGGGCTGTTAGAAAGGACCCAGTGGGCCTGGTGGACATGGGAGACCCCACAGAGGACACAGAGGCCTGGCAGGAAGGGTCTGGCTTGAAGCCTGAGTTTGAGTCATGTTCTGAAAGGATTTGGAG